>QHHJ01000257.1:0-47400 GCA_004367495.1 Fusarium scirpi | reverse complement strand
AAGGGCAACTTTATATCCACACTCAGCGGATGGATGAGCTGGCGTACCTCTAGTCCTTCGCCAATAGCTCAAGGCCGCGCAGAGGGCAGCCTTCGTGAACTCCTTAAGAGTAGAGATATCAAAGGAAAAGGCATCGAATCAGCGGCGTACCAGTGAGGGAAAAAAAAAAAAAAAAAGGCTACGAGAACGACATGAGAGGAACACAGCACTCTCACTTAAAGCACATTTCAGCACCCTCGAACGGTTGTATGCCTCGAAAGGTATTTAAACTAAAACTCAACGACTGGCAATGATATTATGAATTATTTACGATTTCACGAAGGCAACAAAGATATGTCACTAGGGGCTGGAGAGTCACAGAGACGTTAAAAAGTTTGTGATCAAATTATCTATTATTCAAAGTACGACATCAATAAAGAAAGGTATGGGATTATAAAAGAATGGACAAGATAAGGGGTCGATTGTATTGTACTCAACGTTTGCTTCATACAAAATGTCCGCAATGATTAAATAGATTGGTCTTATGGAAAGACCACAGAATCGTGCCAGAGACATTGCTTTCTCCGTCAAAATCACGTTATACGCCCATGGGCTATCAGGCCTCATTAATGTATATTCTCTCTATGACAGATAACCGCCTCCGTTATCTATGAATCAATATATCTAGCTGCATCTTCAGTATTGAAGAAAATTGCTCCTGAGCACCACTGCTCATCTCATGCCAGGATAGAAGAAAAATGATACTAGACCCAGGCGCCGATCAGATAAACAAACGTAAATGCCCATACTAGCATGTTGCACCAATGTTCCCATCGCGAAACTGAAGCTCCTGAATCTCAGCTGAATGGTTGCATGGAATAATATATATATAGGTATATAATAAAGAAAAACGCCAGGTTCTCGGTTACAACAGCCCGGGAGTAATTAAAAACTGGTCTTTTCAGACGACCTGCATAAGCGACATAACGCCTTCTATTGAACTGATACTGAAGTTGTTGAACCGATGGTTTCAGGCGACGTGCGAGTCGAACTCTGACCGATACTATGCCTCGGTGGGCTTTGATGAGGCCGTCGCTGGTGCGGGTTTGTTCCCACCATTCTTCTCAAACTGTAACCGCTTTGCATCTGGTTGTTCGATCCCTTCGTTGGCCCGTTTCTTATCCTTTTCCGCGTCCTTATCCCGGCCAGCACCTTCTTTGGCCAACTTTCTGGCCTCCCTCTCACGCCGGTCATTTTCTTTTCTGAGGGCTTTGGACTCAAACTCATGCCAGTCGTTGTGAGTAGAGAGCCTGTAAGGTGATTAGCTGTGGAACTCTTTGTCAATGGTTGATAGTAACTTACTCTGTGGCTTGCCGAGCTGGTGGCTCCTCCTCTGTGAAGTAGATGTGCTGAAGGACTTCGGCAGCGCTAGGTCTTCTGGCTGGGTCGTAATGGAGCATGGCTGATAGCAGGTTGAAAGCAGCCGGTGACATTTTCTCGCGATACTTCTCCGCAAAGATGCTCTTCTTCTTAACAGTCGGGCGCATAAGCTCGAACCAGGGCATCTCGACCAAGCCTGGCCATTCCTTCAAACTGGGGGTACCCATGACATTGTAAACCTTCTCTAGTTGATTGAGCTCCGTACCGTCACCAGGAAAGATGGCGTTGCGATCGAAAATCTCGACCATGACACATGCTGCGCTCCAGACATCGACAGCAGCAGTATACTTGGTTTCGCCCAGCAGAAGCTCGGGTGAGCGATACCAGATGGTGATAACTCGGTTGGTGTAGTCTAGCTGATGACGCTTGGCGTAGAAACGTGCAAGGCCAAAATCAGCAATCTTGAGTACTCCCTCATTGCTCACGAGAATGTTTGCCGCTTTAATATCGCGATGGAGGACCCCCCTTGTATGCAGGTAATCTAACCCTTCAAACATCTGTTTGGCAAGGTCTTTCTTCTGGGCAGCCTCTAACTTGAAGGTCGGGTGATTCAGGAGTCCAGTGAGATCATGCGATAAGTATTCGAATACCATAAAGCAATCGTTCTTCTCAACCATAACTTCCTGGAGATTCACAATGTTGACATGCCTGAGAGACTGAAGGAGCTTGATTTCTCGTACAGCCGTAACAGGAAAACCATCGCGTTCGCCTTCCATGCGAATCTTCTTGAGGGCAACCATCCCTTTGGTATAGACATTCAGACCCTTGAAAACCTTGCCGTAAGTGCCAGAACCAACGACAGATTCATTGCCCGGCTTCCTGAAAAATACAGATTCCGAATCCACGAGGTCGGCCGGGAGAGTCGGTCTTGGCTTTGGCCGCTTCATAATCTTTTTGACTTTGCGCATTCGAGGCACCACTCTTGGCCCTTCAGGAGGATGGCGGCGATCATTTCGTGGTCGCGACGATGCTGGTTCTGTAGGCGCACTTCGTGGGGGCTCTCGGTCACGGTCACGGTCCCTGCCCCGTTCTCTTTCCCGTTCTCTTTCGCGGTCCCTGTCTCTATCTCTGTCTCTGTCTCGATCCCGGTCTCGATCGTGGTCACGACCCCGGTTATCATCCCGATTTTCTTTTTGAGCGTCTCGTTTCGGAGCGGCATTAAGTTTCTGAGATATCTCAGGTTTCGGTGCGGCGACCGCTGGTTTTGAGGAAGGCTTGAAAGCAAAACTGAATTTGCTACCAGATCCACCTGACTGTGACTGTGAGCCTGGACCTGACGGAGGTGGTCTGTTAGGAGTGGTCAGAAGATCTGCTCCTTCCTCAACATTTCGGTCATGATTTTGAAAGGACCCATCCTCATCCATGCGATCGATGTCCATAGCGTTAGAGTCGTCCACGTTACCGAACCGTCCATTGCCCAAGTCATCGGGATGCCCTCGCTGTGGAGGGCCTTGGTTCCAGTGAGAATTTTTAAAACCGCCTCTCCCACGATTGCCAAAAGAACTGCCTCGGAAACCGCCACCTCGATAGCCCCCACGGTAACTGCCTCCCTGAGGATACTGCTGCATTGGGCCGGTAGGGGCAGCATGTGGAGGAGATCGTGTAGGAATGGAGTGATATTGATTGGAAGGACCACTTGGTGGGCCGTAACCACTTCCCTGGGGATGTTGCGAATAGGACCTGAGTAAGTCAGTTAATGTACCATGGGCTGGATTTGGAAGTAACTCACTGCTGGCCGTTCCTACCACCACGCGATGATCCGTAAGGTGACCGGGACGGTGAGTTGTGATATGAGTTCTGAGGCGACTGCGTATATGGATCATTGCCTACATGTGATTTTTGTGGATACAATGGATTGTAGCCTCCTCGAGGGTTAGATCGGGATGTCATATCTTCGTCTATGTCAGATCTTGAAGAATGACGCCAGCCAGGCGACGCTTCTCTAGATCGTCGTTCTTTACTGGCGTGAGGTGATCTTGGAGGCTGTCTCCGAGAAGACGGTTGGTCCATGTCTGACGCACGCTGGCCTTCGATAGATAATGGGTGACCTCGTCGAGACGAAGCCGGTCGATGCTCTGATACAGGCGATCGACTCCGTGACGGTTGCCTGGCCACCCCTTCTCTTCCTGCTCGACGAGAGCCTGATTCCGATTCTACCGGAGATCTAAGACGCGATCGCACCGGAGAAATTGGAGACCGTACGTGATGACGAGGAGATGTTTGACGTCGCCCGCGTGATGTGTGTCTGGCGTGCTTCCTCGAAGTAGATTCGAGACTGTAGTCCCTTGTTCTTGGCCGAGGACTTCTATCTCTCTTGGACTTCTTTCGACTTGAGCCGGTCAAGGACGGACTGCGACTTTGATGCCGCTTAGACGCTGATGGAGAAGCCCTTATGGTTGGATCGCGACTTCTGCTTCGACTGTGGCTCCGACGGCGTGACTTATCATCAACTTCGCGGTGACGTTCCCGGTAACGAGGAATCAGGTCTTCGGCTTCTGGAACTCGGCGTGAGGGGTCAGGCGATTGACGAGCAGCGCGATCACGACTACGATCGCGTGAATGGCGGCGACGGCGGGATGAACGAGGGTCTGGTCTAGTGGATGGACGGTCGCGGCGAGGCTCAGAAGCGCGGCGGGGGTCACGCATTTGACGGGAGGGTTTTGGTCTTTGTGAGAATTTCACGCTTTGCTCATCGAGAGCCCGGTCTCCTTGATCATCACGTTCCTGGTCGTCTCTCATGGCAGCATATCGAGGTCGACGTGGAGGCTTGGGTGAGTGCTCCATGGCTGCAACTGGCGTCGAGTTTTCAGTGGTTGATCGTAAAATCGCCGCCCGTACCTTAGCCGACGGGAATGACCAGCTAAGAGTGAAAGTGAAAGGTAAGGTACAGATAGACCCGCTATCAGTGAGCGCCCCGTGCATGGGAACTGCGGGGAAGACCACCTGTAGTAGGTAACTTTGAGCAATGCAGGTCGGAAGATTTTCTGTCAGCGCAACATCAGTGTAACAGAGAAAATAAGAGGAAGAAATTGACTAGGCACGAATTAAAGTCTGATGGACCCAATTCCCTGTGCCTAATTCTCCCTCTCTGTGGTGGTTGGCAGTTCAGCTGTAGGTATGGATGTCCATATGTTGGTGATGGGCGCGTAAAAAGCTGAAATAAGCAAGGACTTGGAATAAGCCTGGCGAGAGAGTTTGTGCATGCACTTGCAGGCAGTTCTTTCTGCAGGCTCCCTCCGTCTCGCCCATACACTGCTTCTTGTGCTTCCTCCAGTTGAGAGATGTTGGCAGAGATGAAGCGCATTGGCTCTGGCTGGTGCTGGATCGCTTGGGTTAACCCCCAATGGTTCCACCAAGTGAAAACCAGCACGATCTCATCGCAGCTCTCTCAAGAACAAAATACTATATACGGATCCATGTGGATGATTTACGACCGGTCACAGTCAATACCGTGACTTCCTCCTGAATTGCGAATACCTCGTCGAGACCATTCCACACAATGACCAGAGGGCGGTACATGATGGTGACGCAAGATCCAACCTCTGTGCATAAGACAGGCATCTCTGCAGAGTACGCATATTGAGTCCTGCCGCAACTCCCCGTCTGGTTGGAGTTTTGCGGCCATAATTTAGTGGCCTTTCCAAAGCCAACTTGAAGGTGGCTATTCGTAGGAACAGTACCAGCATCCCTGGGTCCGATCCGCGTATCTGCCCGCGAAAGCCTCCACGATGCGTAAACGGGATGGTTCCCATACTAATCTGTTGTATAGACGAAATGGCATCAACGGGGACCACGGAGCAGTTCCCCACGCCTCCATAGCAGACGATAGATCCGTGGTAAAAAGATGTCTAATAAAACACCACAGCCCGAAGGGCGGATTGTAGCACCTCTGCACTGGAAGAACGCAAAGGTCGTAGACGCTTTATTCCTCCAATACCAGATACGACGGGATCAAACTTGTGAGTAACTGTAACCCGCACACGCAGCAGCGCGATTTTTGCTGCGGTTGGATATTACCATGATGGTGCCCCGTCGCGTGAATGAGGTTTTCCATACTTTCATTCCTTGACCAAGATACATAGCTGTTTGGATGTTAGAGGAGCACGCGATGTGGTCGCGGTCGACTGTTGTGCTTATGGCGGATCGGATCGTCGGTGATGGGCTGGGTGCATGCTGCCCGCTCTTCAGAAATTAACGAGCTTCATTTCGTTCAAAAGAAAGTCCGTCATCGCTCGACATTGCATCAGGGGCATTTTCTAGGCCTGGCGCTGTAATATATTATTGAGGTGTCGAGAACGCACGTCGAAGCCATTTTCTGACGGGTTGTGGCTCGATGTAGGACGTCGTTGAATCCTTGTTGTGCGAATCCAACCTTTGGAGCTGGAGAATTGCAAGCGTGCAAGTCACGTGCTATAGTATGTAAGCTGGTGCTGTGCCTAATCCTATTCTCACCAATGAGAGACTGAGCATGTCTGTAAAAGAATAAAAGTTTTGTAGTGAGAGTTTTATTGATATCAATATTAAGAATAGATGGGTGACTGCAAGAAACCATCAAGGCCTTCTGTCTGATTTACCAATGTTGTCCAAACAGAGTATCTTAGTATTTGACTTGGTCGCCACAGCTAGTTTCTCTGTAGACCAGAAATATTGTAAGAAGCTGTGACTTGGAGACTTACGGAATGCTGCTAACCACTACCTATAAAAGTACCAAATACGCATGGTTTTGTCACCTGGCTATGAAGCCGTCTTTTCAATGTCATGCAGAAATGGGATGTCGGCCAACAAACATGCCTCGGTTCCTCGCAAGCCTCACCCCACTTACCGAACGCCAAGGTTAACTTAATGCCAATTAACATCAGACGGGGAGTTTAAAAACTGCAGGCCTCGGACAAGACTAACTGGCCGGACGGTCCGTTCAAGATGCAGAAACGACTCGACTCAACTTGAGCCAACAAATTTTATTCTTTTTGTATTCGAATAACTAGACTGAAAAGAGGAATACATGCCGAGCCGAGACCTTTTCTGGGAAGCAGAGTAATCATGAAACTTGTAGCACAATGGCCTTGAACAAACTGTATCACACAAAGCTGCTCCTATCCAACGTCGTAGTCTTCCTAGATAAATGTCGGACATCGGAAGGAGTGGATCCCGTACCTACCTAGGCCCGTCCTTTTTAACCAACATCCAATGTAGGCATGTAACCCCCGTTCCGTCTTTTCGGGGGGGCGATTTGCGATTTGCTGGCTGAATGTTGGAAATCTATTAATACCGTCTAATCTCTTGAGTAGACTTTTTTTTTGACACTTCTCTTCACTTTTGTCTGTTCGAACATTAAAGTGCTCTACCGCATCTAACGTTGTCTCAGACCCTGCACCGCCTGCATTTTTCCATCATGGAGTGGCTTGGACGTGCAGCAATCGACTTCACTCATGCGCCTACACCGCGCAAGGTGAAGGAAAAGGATGGCAACGAGACTGATCTTTTGTCCATCACCGAAAAAGCGACGCCGCCATGCAATTTGAACCCTCTGCTCTTCAATGGCCACCTGCAGACAATGTGGACTGCTACCAAGCCTGCTGGACCTAAAATCTACTACAAGCGCAAGATTTTTGATGCCGACCACAAGATTTACCGTGGAACGTTTGCCGTGGATTTCGCTGTTGAGCCCTTTGAGGCCCCTGATGATCCTACTTTGTCGCGACGAACAGCGTATTTCACCGAGCAAGAATTTGAGAACATTGGATCCGACGACAACAAACCCATGCTTGTCATCTTGCATGGTCTTTCTGGTGGCTCTCACGAGATTTATCTACGACACACTATTGCTCCTTTGATTGGTGAGGGCGGCTGGGAGGCTTGTGTTGTCAATTCGAGAGGTTGTGCCAGATCCAAAATCACCAGCGGTGTCTTGTACAACGCACGAGCGACGTGGGATATCCGTCAGGTAAGAACGTCAGTACTTGAAAATCAAGAATCCTGCTAAAATAGGTCACAGACAGTGAAGTGGCTTCAAGAGAAATTTCCTAACCGACCTTTGTTTGGTCTGGGATTCTCACTCGGCGCAAACATGCTCACCAACTACTGCGGTGAGGAGGGTCCCAACTGTGTTCTTAAGGGAGCCGTCGTTTGCTCCAACCCCTTCAACCTTGATGTTTCCAGCAAGATCCTCCAAAACAGTTACATTGGCAAGGAGGTCTACCTCCGGGTCATGGGAAGTGAGTCGCTTGCCAATACCATTCCGCGTTGGAATGCTTGCTAATGCGTTCAGGTGCTCTGAAGGAACTCGCCGCCACACACAGAGAAGAGCTGGAGAAGTACAGCAAGATTGACGTTGATGCCGTTATGAAGATCACTTATCTCTATGAGTTTGATCGCTTGATCCAGTAAGCTAGCCACCACGCCTCTCTTTGGAATGAAATACTGACTTTCGCAGGTGCCCTTCTTGGGGATATCCCACCGAGACTGCATACTACCGAGATGCCTCCTCTGTTGACTCAATCCTGTCTATCGAGATTCCATTCTTGGCCGTTCACTCAACCGATGATCCTGTAAGTTTCATTCCTCAAAACTGATTCTGCAGACTGTTCTGATCACACAAAGATTGCTGTCAAAGAAGCTATTCCTTATGAGGAGTTCAAGCAGAACCCCAATACCGTCCTTCTCACATCCAGCCTCGGAGGACATCTGTGCTGGTTTGAATCTGGCGGTTCTCGTTGGTTTACAAAGCCTGTAAGTCCTAGCAATCCTTGTATGAGAAATTCAAATTGACATTTTTAGGTTACCAATTTCTTGAACCACTTGGCCTTCAAGACCGATCTTGACAGCCTGAAGCCTCAAGCAAACCCCAACAGCAGCGACTTCACTGAGGGACACGGATACAGTCCCATGAGACGCAAGCTGGTGATTGTCGAGGACTAAAAGGGTAGCTGAGTATGCTGTCCCCAGCTGGTAATTATGATAGACTGTATATTACTTAGATCCACACACATAGACGTATGCGCCCCTAGAAAAAATAGACCTGTCACGTAATGATAAAAGCTCTGAATATATTCGATCGCTTCTGCCGATTAACCGCATCTGCTCCTACGGGAGCAACCATGATTCAATAACTATGTTGTGCTTTTGTACCGTCGACTCTCCAGGGATAACCAGAGAGGGCCTAGCCTCAGCCTATCGACCAAACTCCATGCGCCAAACAATGCAGCAACTCCGAAAGATTTCCCACTGTTTTCTGTTAGGTTTGGGTTTAGGCGAACGACACTCGCTTCTTGCCCTTGGCCTTGGCCGCCTTGGTGCCCGCTGTAGAGAACTCCTTGACGTTGGCCTCCTCGTCACCGGTACTCTTGCGCTTCCTTGACTTTCGGAGAGAGTTCTTGGTGTCTTCAAGTTTGGACTTCTTCTCTTGTTCCTTCTTCTCGGCCTCGACCTTGCGCGCTTCGCGAATCTCCTCCATCTGACGCTGCTTGATCATCTTGGACTCGATTTGGCCGTCCTTCTCGGCTTGGACAAGAGCCAGGATAGTGCTCATACTCTCCTGGAAGACATGAGATGTTAGAATTGCCCATACACAGTCAGGAATGGTAGTCTTACCTGGTCATCAGCGAAAACCTTGCCCTTCTTCTTGCCTCTAGGCTTTACCACGCCAACAGGGGTGACAGTGTTGAGAGCCGGGATTCCAAGTTGCTCGTCTGTGTACTTCTTCTTCTTAGGATTCTTGAACTTCTGAAGAAGCGCCTCGCGACCCTTGTCCTTGACCTGCTTGGACGGCGGGGTGCCCTTTGGCTTCTTGGACTTGGTAACGCCCTCGGTAGCGGATCGCTTGGAAGACTTTGCGCCGCCTGCAGGGCCAGCATGCTTGTTCTTGACAGTTTTTGTTCGTGTGACACCCATTGCGACGGTTGTGGAGGGATGCGCGTAAGATGTCTCGTAGGTCCCTGAACTTTTCAGTGCAAGTGTTGAAGCTCTGCCCAATTTTTTTCTGAAAGATAAGAGTTGCGATAACTTTAAAGTGGGACCGCGCGACCAGTGGCTGACCAGCCAGTAGTAGGAGAGCAAGCTTAACAGTGGTCGCGTGGGATGAATACCAATACCTATGGCTTGAAGGAACCAGTATTGACCTAAACCACTAACCTATATATATAAAAGGCGAAAGGGACCTATTTCATTCTTCCTCATCTCATAGAAAAACCAATCCTTTTATTACTTTCAGTCTCTTACACCGAAAGTTCACACCTGTATATATGGAAGCCACTGTCTTAAGGCTTGTGGCGCAGTCGTTTTTTTTTCGCTTTCTTTCCTGCAAGCGCGTTTCTGCTTTGGAGTTGCAATTGGTATTAATTTGATCAATTGAACCAACTGCAAGAGGATCAATGCAGACGAGGTTGGTCGTTCATGTCATGGATGGTACAAAGGATAGAGAACAGGTGATTAATGTCTTGCATTGTGCATGCTGTAGATGGTTGGAGAAACTTATGATAATAGTAGTCATGATCATCCGTTTCTTCATGAGGCAGGGGTTTCACAATGGGGCTGACAGGTCTCACATCTCGGAGCCGAGCGTTAAGACCAAGTTTGCAATGAGTATGAATGTGAGGTGGCATTCAATGTACTGTATGGGGCTGAGCGTTATTAACCATTGCTATCGAAGTGAGGATGAAGGGCGGACCAGTTTCCTACCAACTTGTAGGTAGGCCTGCTTAAGTTATCATGATCACACTGAAAATACACGGTTTGTTTTGTTGTAAACATCAGTGACGACGATATGAATCATGGGGATTGATTACTTGCATGATGTATACTGTACATACTTACGTACCTGCTGTGTTCAGCCGTACCTATTATCCCAATTCCTGGCCGTTTAATTAGGTAGCTTAGTCTAGTACTTTCATCATTTTCTAAAAGTAAGTGGTCTGCGTCAGGAGTCTTTATTTCTCCCAAGGTATGAATTACTATTTTTCTTTGCCGATCTCACGAGAATGGGATACAAGACAGTAAAGATACGCCGGCACCAAATCCTTCTAGAAGCTTAGGTTCAACCAAAGAATTTGCCGATAGCTTCTGAACAAGGGGGCACTCTGCCCTGGTGCGTGCTAATTGTGTCACTGTCATTTTCCTCGCCCTTGCCTCTGACGCAGGGTCAGTCGCAACAGCCTCTCTCATGGGTCCCTGGATTGACCTGGGGGTTGGGGCTGGATTAGCGCGGGCAGTCTGGATATCTCGTCAGTGGAGTGGAGGCTAGGTACTATGAATGGAGGGTTTTCCAGTGAGCTGGGTGTTAGCCTTCAGGGCTTTCCATCTCCAGAGGCCCAGGTGCGAAATGGCTGCCCGGAGGTCAGGTACCCCTGGTGTAGAATGTGGCACAGCCTAGCAGCGAAGCTACTCACGAGCTACCTGAGTTTACCTTCCACTTTACCTACAGTGCCTTGTCTTGGATCGCGACTCGTCTCGTCTGGATTTTCTGGTAGGTGGGCTGCTAGGTAGAATTTCTTCCAACACTAGGTCCATCTCCTCTCTCGCAACTCAAATTCCCCAACGTCCAAACAACTTCATCATCTACCCTCCCAAACTCTTAGATATTGCTCTTTGATCCAACCTCAACTCGACGTCTCCAACAATATTCGATACCCCTCATCTCGTCACCATTCATCGTTGCACCATAGTTCCATAAACCAAACTTTTGCCGTCAACATACTGATCATCCCCTCATTCGACCTCGAAACCGTGTAACATCTACAGCTAACATCACCAACTTCGACCGCTTTTTTTTTTTCCAACAAACCGAGACCGAAACTGCCAAATCTGTTCCAAACACTCTCCACGTCGTACATACTCCTCTCGATTCTTGCCTTGAAGCCTCTTCTAAGGCATCTTGGATCAGCCTTCCCCGCCCTACCTTAATTTGCAGACATACCTGCTACATTCAGTCTTAATGGATACTAGCAACCTCTGGGCCCGCCGCACAAAGTAAGTCACCTGCAATTTTGCCTTTAGAATCAAGGTTTAATCATGACTCCTCAGCCCCGGCAAGCTTTCCCTTGCTACACCAAGTCAAGGGTCCAGTGGTGACACCTTCAGTCGCAATGCTTCTTTCTCTAAGCGTCAAGGCGGCGAAACCCCATCATCGATGAAACCGAACCCTTTCAACACTACACCTGGAGGTCTTGTATCTCCTACTAGTGGCGCCTCCAGTGCATTTGGTCTAGGCTCTGGAGCATTTGCCTCGTTTGGATCGGCTAAGACCCCTAAGACGTCGGGCAATCCTTTCGAGTCGGCCATGGCTTCAGCGGTTCCCAAGTCTGGCATTAAGGACTCCTCCAAGGCCGCTGGAAAGGCTTCTGGTATGGCCGCGATTTCTGAGAACAACCAGTCCGGGGCACCTACGGCACCTCTTTCACATCCTCTGGTACACTCGTGGACCTTCTGGTACCGACCTCCGATCTCAAAGGCACACGGTTACATCGAGTACGAGAAGACACTGCACGAAATTGGTACCGTACGAACAGTGGAGGAGTTTTGGGAGATGTATGCCTACCTGAAGCGTCCTTCCGTACTTCCCGTCGTCTCGGACTTTCATCTGTTCAAGAAGGGCATCCGCCCAATATGGGAGGACGATATCAACAAGAAGGGCGGCAAATGGGTCGTTCGGATGAAGAAGGGCGTGTCCGACCGGTATTGGGAAGACCTTCTTCTCAACCTGATTGGCGACCAGTTTGGTGAGGCGGGTGATGAGGTTTGCGGTGCTGTGTTGAGTGTGCGCAATGGTGAGGACATTCTTAGTATCTGGACCCGAAACGATGGTGGTAGAGTTATTAAGATTCGGTAAGTTGTTCTGCATATACCAACACGTTGTTGCAATGATAGCTAATTGGCATAACAGTGAAACCATGAAGCATGTCCTCAACTTCCCATCCAATACTCGCGTTGAATTCAAGAGCCACGATTCCAGCATCCAGCAACGGACGGCGATCGAAGAGCAACGCCGCGAAAAGGCTGGTCAGCACCATCACCACGACAAGCGTCACGCTGGCGGAGCTTCAAAGCAGGCAGCCGAGCAGTCTCAATCATAAAGAAGAGAGATGCTGGCCTTCTAGATGTCTAACCCCAGTGCGATCTATGTATTGTATTATAAGACAGTGCTTCACCTTCGAGATGTCGTGTCTGTCAATCTTGGTTGAATCGGTTGTTTATTGTCTCCTCTGTTCCTTTTTCTCACATAACCATTGAGTTGGCGGAGTTGAAGAGATCTTCCCGGGAGTGCTGTGATAACGCATTCATGACAACCGAGGCGGATATCTAAGGAATAACGAGGTCAATGGGGATGGTATTGTCCACGCATAATGTATTACTAGCTGCGTCCTAGCGGGGGTTGGCTTGCCTGATAGCGGATTTCAGCGAGACCTACAATTCAGAGCAAGCTTTGGGGGGTTGAGGTTTCTCGCCCCAGAACAAGACATTTCACCATGTAACATTATTGTAATGTGCTATGATTCGTAAAGCCATGCCAAACGTGATAGTGCTGCACAAGGAGTCATCAGTCAAAACTCTGGCATAGGGTCAAGATACGGTTTACAAAGCCTTTCCTATTCCACCCAAACAGCAAGCCAGCCTTTCGGCCTGCTACTTGACTGTGATTCAAGAGGTCAAAGTGTCGGAGAGGGTATAATACTCTATTATTTAGCCTTTTCACCGAGCATACTTTAATAACATTTAAGGTCATGAGGCCCTGCCTTTGCCTTTCCCAGGCTCTCTCCTTCGCTCCCAAATTTGGAGGTACGCTTCGCCAAGATACAGAAGCTCACTCTGCACCTTGTCAACATAGAGGTCCTGGCACACAACCCATTCACCCGTGGCCTTGTTTTTTAATTGTACCTTCCACGTCTTGCGCTCCTCGCCGCTGTCAACTACATCTTCACGTGTGCGCACAGCTTCGTGGATCACGTTTGCAACGAGATCATACCAAATGGGCTCGCCTGGGGGCCACTCCTTGGGATTCGGCTCCACGTAGGGAGACATATCAAGGTTGCGTGCATCGAACGTAACGATTGTGGGGTTACGTTCAGAGACGAACTTGTTCTGTGAGAAGCGCTTCACATGGAACGCAAGATAGGGGGGGAGAGGATGCATAAGTCTGTAGCGCTTGCGCTGAGCATGGTGTTCTTGGGCTTTCTGGCCGTCATATTTTGTCAGAATGGTCGTAAGTGGGACTTGGGGAATGATGTTCTTCTCGAGCTCGTCCTGGAAAAGCGGCGTTGAAGGAAGATCAAGCGTCAGAAGAAGGAAGCGCACAATGTCGACCTTGACGTCTGCATCCTCAAAGCGTAGTCGATCGGTCGCGTCGGCGCGAGCTGTGATGGCTTGCGACTCGATCTTCATCTTGCCCTGGAATGTGCGCTGGACCATGGAGCTGCCTGGCTTAGTCTTGCTTCCGCCGAGACCGAGATGGAGGTTGTTGAGAAACCAGGATAAGAAGTCAACAGGGTCCGATTGTGTGGTGAGGTTGAAACGTTTGTTAGAGCGGAGAGAAATCTCCTGGAGGAGTTCGTGAGGCGAGACATGGGCTTTGAATGCCCTTGGGTTCCAGATCTTGCGCACGAGAATACTGGCCCGCTTTACGAGCTCCGTCTTATTCGAAAAGTCTTCAAGAAGAAGGTAGTTGCGTAACGGAGCCACATGCGCCAAGGCCTGCACAACAACGTTGAAATAGTCGTTCTCCTTGATATTATTCATTCCAACAAATCCAGGGATGTATTCTTTCCCATCAAGGGTCTGACTCGTGCGTCGCGTGCGATCCATCTCGATGACCTCTTTCTTGGTGTATCGCGGATCCGACACATATTTAATGTCGTCGAGCGCGCGGTTCTTGACTTCGTAACCTTCGGGGAGAACATAGACGCGCTGGGTTTCAAGATTGATATAGACGTGGTGGTCCTCGTCGAGAGAGTGGAAGTAGGCGTGCGACTTGGGGCCACGACCTTGGAAGTACTTGCCACACACTAGACATGCGTAAACGTTGATATTGGAAAGGGATACGGAGCAAAGCTTCTCAAAGTCGAAGTCGAGCACGTTGCGATCAATGGTGTCGAGGTAGAGGTCATCGTAGCCTTCTGTAGGGGCTGCTTGTCTTATTGGAGCTACCGCGACTGGCTCTTGGTCGTCGAAGTCATCATCGTCGTCATCTTCTTGCGCGTTTCCGTTGGTATTCGTCTCATTGATAAGTTCTTCTGAACCCGGTTCAGGTGTATCGAAATCCAATCGAGATCTCTTGGAAGCTGGCGAGGCGACGTCTTCGAGTGCCTCTGAGGCTTGTCGCTTGGACATTTTCAAGCCGTATCAATGAGGTCGTTTGTTGTATTTTTGTGTTGCGCAGCTTGACCGAGACTCGACGTCGTGGATGAAAGATCGAAGTCGCAGGTATGAAGTTATGGGTGGAGTGGAGCCTTCCATTGGAGCTCAGGTACGGACCCACATTTGCTTGAAGGTAGCCTAGCAGCCTCTATTTAAAGTTGCAACAACAACTTTACTGCCTACCAACTTCTTGAAGGATATACCAATTTTCGAGCCAGTGTCAATGATCGAATGAATTGATTTATTTCAGTTTCTTTTTGCTCATGTTAATATCAGAGGGCAATGGATGTATCCTACCAAAGGCATCGCATCCACAATCTAGTTTATGTACCATCACCACTATTACTACGTAGTAATACAAGCACGGCTTTGATCAATCATTATCTTGAAAAGGAAAAGTCAAATATTTTATCTATAACCTTGATACTCCAAGAAATAATGCGAGTGTGATTATATGTGGTCAAACAAATAAATAAAAAAAACCATCGACAACCTGTAGTATTGCCCTTTCAACCAGCCATGACAACATCTTCACTGCCGTCCTGTAGCAGAGCTTTCTCATCTTCCAGCATGGGTGCGAGGTCGTCCATCTCCTGCAGGGTATATTCCACCAGATAACTCTCGTCAACCAACTCCTCTGTTCGCTTGTAATGTCTCTCAGTGTACACTCGAAGAGCGTGAAGCACATCCTTCAAGCTCTTTTGCCCCTTAGCTCCCTTGACCGACAAGTTCGAGAACTTGGAAGCAGGATAGCTTCTAATTAAAGTCCACAGAATCCTCTGGGCCACAGGAGCGGTACGCGCGTTTGTGTTCCAGTCACGTAATCTTAGAAGAAGTAAGAAAATCTGCTCGTCAGACAGACTGGCAAGCACCTCATCCACAGCTCTCAAACCACTGAGGCTACCCTTGTCAGGATTGTTTGTTGTGGTGACTGACGTGAATAAGCTGAGTAGTCTTCCAGGGTGGTTAAGCTGCAACGCGAGTGTAATAGCCTCACGGAACGAACCAGCATGGATATGGTTCTCAAGCTCCTGCTCCTGCTCAATCACCTTGAGTGCGGCCTGGGACGCTGCAGCTTGAGTTTCAGATGATGTATCTTTCCAGAATGTGACAGTCGAGTCACCACTGCCGGACACAATGGTGTTGTTCTCGGGGTGAACAGCGACAACCCAAACACGATCCTCGTGGTTATCAAGAGTGCACTCAGTTTCTCCCGAGTTGGCGTCCCAAACCTTTACCAGACCATCACCACCAGCACTAGTGAACAAAACTCGTTGCTTCTTGGACTGTTCTTGGCTGGCAGGCATATTCAACCATGCAACCTTCAGGATACTGTTGGAGTGTCCCTCAAAGGTCCTTATACAAGTGTAGTTAGCAAGGTTCCAGAGTTTGATAGTCTTATCACCACTGCCGGTAAGAACAACGCCCTTTCCAGTGACAGGTCCGTCTTCACCCTGAACGGCCGGTATCTGAGCGGGAGAGAACTGCACCGACCAAACACCACGCTTGTGTCCGCGCAAAATACCCTGGACTTCACCCTCCTCTGCAGACCAAATCTTGACCGTCTTGTCTTGCGACGCAGACGCAAAGAGCTGGTTCGAATGATGGATGTTGATGGCATTGATATCCTTGTCGTGCGCCTTTCGGGTAAAGATAGCACGAGAGCTACTCTTGGTGCCTTGTTGTTGAGCTGTGCGAGGGATCTCCCATTTCTTGACCGTTTGATCCTGGGAACCTGTAACAAGGAACGCCGGGGGGTTGTTGAGGGGATCGGTTCTAGCAGGCGAGGATTCTGAAGGAACGCTCTTAGGAAGCGCAACAGCACCCAACGATTCAGCGTGACCAGAGAAGATAGCCCAACAAGTGTAAGAGTTGTTTGCAGGATCTATGCGCCAAAGCCTGGCAGTATTATCTTTCGCTCCTGTTGCTATCCAATGGCCTGACCAGTCGATATCTAGTGAAATAACGATCTCATCGTGGCCCTTCAAGAGAGCAACGTCTTGACCGAAGTAAGGACTAGACTCGGAATCCAAATCGCCTCCGTCGTCCTGGTTCTGTGCCTCTGCAACAGACACGATCCTCACATCCTCGGAGTTTGTGGCCAAGGCGACCATTGAACGATCAGGGAGTAGGTAACCCAGATCGATAATGTCGTCGTGTGTACCGGATATCCTTCGGAAGGGCTCGGGTGTGGACAAGGAGGAAGCGTCTGCTTTTTGAGGTGGCTTGTAAAGCGCGAGAGTGTGATCGACCTGAACAAGGAGGATAAAAGGCAATCCCGGGCGATAAATGCCAGACACAATACCCTCCTCTTCGCTTTTCGCAGGTTGTTCCGGAGTGACTTCCCTCCCAGTGTCGGTATCCCAAATTCGGAGGGAACCATTAGCACCAGCGGAGTAGGTCAAGCTTCCATCGTCAACAAAGCCAGCTGCCTCCACCAATTCCAAACAAGGCACGACCTTGCGAATCTTCCAGGACTTAGCATCCCACCAAGTGATGGTCTTATCTCTACCAGCGGTGACCAAGGCATGTTGTTCGGGTGAGTAGTCAAGTCCCTGAACATCCGAAACGTGGGAGTCCAGGTTGGCCACACAGTTGCGCTTGTGCAAGTCCCATACACGAACCTTGCCATCTTGTTGACCGCACGCAAGACGGAAGTTGATAGTGGTGGAGTTCTCGTCTTCCTCATCAGACTCATCCTGGCGCTTCGATTTCTTGCCCTTTCGCGATTGGGTCTCATTTGAACGGGAGGCAGCCTCAAAGAATCGGAGAGATGATACCAAGGCTGAAGATCCACGGAAAGTATGGGTGACATAGCCGCCGACAATGTCCCAGACTTTGACAGCTCCGTCGGTTCCTCCAGTGGCTAGCAATGTGCTGGTTCGATCAACTGCAAGCACACCAACTGGGGTTGAGTGAGCCTTGACTGTTCTCGTGGGAGTAGCCTCAATGGTTCCATCATCCTGAGATCGTTTCAGAGAATAGACTCTCATGGACAAGGAACGGGAGCAGATGATGAGATGGGATCCAGAGGGCGTCACTATATATGTCAGTTTGGTTGCATTTTTCCATAGTTTCGAGAGACTAACAGGTTAATGTAGAAATGAGCTCTCCATCCTATGAGATGTCAGTTGTGACCTATAATGCGGTTTTTGATATCTCTTACACCCTCAACTTGAGCCAAGTGCTTGCCGTTGGTAGGATCAGTGAGAACTGCATCCTCACCGAGGGCTGTCGCTAGGATGCGGGCGTCATTACTGATAGAAACTGATCCTCCGGTGAATATAGGGCGGATGACGTGTTGTACGTCAAACGTCGTCTTTAACGGTTGCTTATTTGCCATTGTGTAGTGATGTTGTTGGTTTGGCAAATATTCGATGCAAAGAAACTCTCATGGGTCCTCGACTTGAGCTTTCCTAGATTTTTTTTTGGCTGCCGTGGCGGTCTGTAGATGATTGGCCAAAAGGTGCATTAGCGCGACGCTGTCAGCCACACCTTCAGCCACGTCTCCACACATGCGCTTCTCATCATGACTTCCTACCTGGAGCTTCATTTAAGCTGTTATCCCCTTAGATCAAGCACAACTCAACTTTATCGCGTGGATAAGAAAACGCATTAACAGTAACGAATTCATCACTAGAGTCATTACAACTTAAACAGACCCCCTCCGCGGATCTGATTTCCCCAAACTTGTACAAATTGCGCCAAATGGACGTCTGCTATTCATGAGTCGTTGCTCGCATTCATCATGGGAATGCAAGGTCCTTTGACCGCCCAAGCCCTCGTGAGCGATTCTTCCATCTCAAATGGATGGCCTTGCGAGTAGATAAACTGACATTCATAGGGGCGGTCACCTTATGATGATGTCGTAGAATGGGATAGTGACCATGACGATTTACAGAATAGCGGCGATTCTACTCAACAGTTCGACCACCGTGGTCGTCCCATAAATCCTGAGACAAAAAGAATCAACAGAGACATCATTAGATCGCATAATGAGGTTATGCTGGTCATTGGTGTTGCTGAGCAGGAGAACCCGACCACAAGTCCTGAGGCCGAATCTGATAAACGACATACCCTCTACGAAGACGATGTAGGCACAAACCTTGCCGTTTCAGCTCTTCGCTGCGTGGACGCTGCTGGTGCTTTCGGTTTGGATGGTTTTCGCCAGCGTATACTGGTATGTCTTTGCACATGAGCTGGCTTCTTGTACTAATTCTGGTAGATTTATAAGCGTTACTCGCATATCCCATTCTGGGATTTGTATGCAAATTCTCGAACTATATTCTCCCTCACCAGACATATTCTACCTGGTGCACCAGTTAACCTCTTAAGCAACTACACTGATCGGCAGGTGGCTCTGCTATGGCGAGATCGACCAGACAGATTGTTTGGCCGTCGATTGTAAGTCAAAGGCCTGAGTGATCGTATACCACAATGGCTCACAAGCTCTTTAGTGTCCATGAAATATGGGCGTACGTGCGTGTCCATCTGGAACTCTTCATAGCTTTGCAAAGACTTGGCTTAGCTTCGAGTACAAATTGGCTCCCAAGTCTTTCATTCTTTGTCCCATTTACTCAAGACTCACCCATCCCGGCTCCCCCGCCACTCACTGGTCTTTCTTTTCAGTCAATGCTTCAATGGGTAGGGGGCCTTTGCATTTCTTCAACGCCTTTCCTTGTCTGGGTAATCACCCAAAGATTAATCCGTGACTGGAGGCCGCAAATATGGGCAAGGATATTCAGACACCTGCCGAGCACTGGCTCATCTCCAGGGATGACCACCACTTGGATTCCACCCGACAGACCCCGTGAAAGGCCAGAGCATCGACGCGACCGTAGTTCCATTGATGATGTTTCGCCAATCAGACCTGTTGACGGGCAAATGCCCAGCGATACTGGCCCAGTGGAAGCTGTCCGACGACCTAGCACATTCTCAGCCAGAGGGGACGACTACGCAAGTGACGAAGAGGACAACGAAGGGGTCAGCGCTACCCTGATCAGTTTTGATGTTGAAGCTACCGCCGAAACAAGTGAAGCACCTCCTGGGCTCTGGAGTGCGGAATTGAGACCGAGTGTCGACGCAAGAGGAGCGATCATTCCCACAACAACTTACTGTGATACCATGCTAACGCAGCTCCCCCCTCTCATCGCTTCCCATATATTTGCTGACGCAGTTCTGAGACTGGCAACTGCACCCTGGGAGGCGACAGCACTTCGCTTGATAGCAGGAACTTTTCGTCAACGCCTTGGCCTCTCAACCCATGACATCTGCGGAATCAACCTTTTGGGAGAGATGAATCTCACATTCGCCATCAACTTTCTCGGCAGCCAAGTGTTGCATCTGGCCGTGTGCGGCGAGGTCTGGGCTGCCTTCACAGCCGTTGCCACCGTTTTCCATACAAGCCCTGAGGAATGGCGTGAGGCTGAAGAAGAGGAGCAGGGGAACCGACCAGATTGGCAGGATGAGAGGATCTGAGTCAAGGGCTACGGATGGAAGCGAGCTAGCCGTTGGATATATTGCATGTTCGGCCTGCATTCGACCAACGACTCAACACAAGGATCAGGGTACTACAGATTAACCCGGACATCAGACAGCTGGCTTGGCAGTCTTTAAGGCCCATATACGCCACTTACAAGGGCAAGCTTTATGCTCACAACCCTGGCTTCTATACTATCCTGATGCGACTCGACTAATTCCGTCTGCCGTCAAAAGAGAGAATAGTCACTGCATTGTTATTTATGTTACAACCCTTATGGGGTTGCTGACCTTTTCATGGACTGACGCCCGCTGTCAAGCGATCACATAGTTGCCTCCCGCAGTTGAAGGGACCCGCCGTGACATTTTGGAGTGCCGTACATCCTCCTAGGCTATCGCCCGCCTGCTGTGAGACGTGACAAAGGTGTGGCGTCACATTTAGATGGTTCGAGAGAAGAGAGACGAAAGAGAACGATTATTCGTGTACGGGGAGGGACCGTGGCTTGTAGCGCTATAAGTCACTTTCAATCTCAGCATCAACCAGAGCCCAAGTACTGCGCCAAGGACGCTGATTGCTATAAACAGGAAAGCCTTGTTGATGCTAGCCTTCTCTCTGCTGATCTCAAGGTGCTTGTCTCGTTATCGGGCCCGGAAGCCCTGTTCTAAAAACGGCTACCAGGGTCTTCCGAATCCTATGTGCAGCTATTCCCAACCTAGGTAGCCATCAGTAAGCCCCCGGCTGCGCTTTGACCTAGTTTCAAGGTCTCGAAGTAACCGATCAGGGAGCATTGCACCGTCCGCATCCTACTGCTCATGGTAATAATGTGCAGGACTGATCGAGGCAGGGGCAGCTACTCATGCCGGAAGCAAGAGAAGAGATTTCAGTACACCTCACTCTAATTTGTGGCGTCAGGGGTCTTGGGATAGTTGATAAAATTCGCCGGGTATGGTCGTTTCTCGAACTAGGTTACGAATTGTTTACTGGCCCATGGGGTATTAGGGAATGCCCACAACATTTGTGAATGAGTTTACTGCAGCCCCGGACAGTATGCCGTCAAGGCGTTGTTGACCCAGAGCCTATCACTCCGTTCCATCCTGCACTTTACCATACATGCTTGATGCTGGCGGTGAGTTTGTTCACCAGTCGAGCCTCTTGCTTAAATAAAAGTGTGAAACTATTCTGCTTGGAGTCAGCCTCGCCCATAGTCAAGCCTCATAATAGAACATTGATTTATCAGTGTCATTAGGAAGGCTTCCCAGTCCTAATTAGTCCCCTTTAACTACTCTCTGGAAAACTATGCCCTGTCGAAGCCGTTTGCCTGGTTGCTTCCCCGCCTAGGCTCACCGACAGACCCGACAACTTGCACACATATGGGCTTATGTTCTGGTCCTTAAAGCTACTAAGTAGTCATATATCATTAATGATAACACTGGTTCGGTTTGACAATGACCTTCATGCCGATGGCATATTGTGTGAACTCACAAGAAGGCAAGTTGCCTCGATGGGGCATTCATTGCGTTGAAAGCCTCGACTTTGACGCACATGAGCAAGATAATTGGATTAGTTCCTAATAGTTGGGATGTTTGTCTCGGTTCCTTTGCTGCCCATATCCTAAGTAGACCCCGGATCTGTTGCTACCCCTTGAGTGTCTATCAAGAGTCTTGGCTTGAGCACTTGCCACTCCTAGCAATGGATTTTGGCGTTCACGTCTCGGTTTTTCCCCTTCCCTCTTCTTACCGTGGAGCAAACAATGCAGGGATTAAGTGAAAACAACGCTTGTTCGCCCTGCCATTGTTGTACAGATCTAGAAAGTCTTGTCTTCGTGTGGACACACTGAAGCTCGAACTATAAGATGGGTAGGATAGCCTTATAATCTCCTTTACTCCATCTCATCTCTGTCTCTTTGCTTTCTGCTCTTGCGTCTAAGAATGGATACCATGAGCCAGCAACACCGACTATCACGGCGTAGTATGATCATACCTCATCCGTCACCTTCCCCTCCACCACCACCACCAAATCCTCCTCGTCGTTGTCCTCGCTCCCAAGATGATAACCTCGAAAATCACCAAAGGGACTTACATTACTCCAATAAGGCTTGACTTCGGCTCAGAGCCTTCCGTATCCCTATACATGTCCAAGTCCATATACAGTGAGACCCCTGAAGTCCAACCCGTATTGATTTGTTCATGGGCAACGGTAAACTCTAAACTGAAAGTAACTAATTTGTTTGGGGACAGATTACGTTGACTCTTGAATGGGCTATATTCAAACAAGACGAGTGCATTTGGGGTTGTTGCAGCTTTTAAGTTGTTGGACAGCACATCAAAGATTCTCTTGCTTCATGCCACGTACTTTGCACGGGTTAAACCAGGGGCTAGGCAGTAGCCTGAGACTATGGAGATGGGAGGAGTTCAGTTGAAAGTTAGCTTATCATCTGTATTGAAAATACCGGCTCCCTCTGTATTGCAGTATACTGCCACCTATCAGTTGTTTTGTTAGCCACTTGACTTCAATATCGCATGTCGTCAAATTGTAATCCTTGTAAGCGCGGTAGCCCTGAGATCGGTTATCTTTGGTAGATTTGACGCCGCTAGATTTTGACAGGTTTTTCCGATTGACAAATGAAAGTGATAGATGCTTGGACTCTCGAGGTACAAGATCGCTACCTTTATTGTGGCTGTGTTCTTCTTCACCCCCCGCTACAGGCTGCAAGATCGCAAGGCAATTGGAAGACCCTCACAGAGTGTGTGGACTACATGGCACTTTTCTGAAGTCATCTCCCAAAGTGTTTTCCATCCTCTTCGGTCTTGTGCAGCTGGTGGACTTTGAGGGCTGTGTATGATCGAGCTGATGCAATGGTGCTGTAGTAAATCGAAACGCAAGGTGACGTTCAGGCGCTGGGAATTGTTTCGATCGTAAGAGATAAATAACTGCGAGGCCGACCCTGTTTTCAAATGCCGTTACTCGGTTTTGTTAGCAAGTAACTTCAAAGTACTCTTTACGATGCCCCCTGTCGATACCCCAAGTTTGGCGCATCAGATGTCATATGCCTTGAGTGGCTTGGAGAGCCACGAAGCACGCGCTGTTGAACAAAGACATACTGAAGCCAGATCATGTAAGTTTGCAAAGTAAGGAAATCAGATTTTGAGAAAATCTAACTCTCTTCAAAGGTACTGATACTCGCGAAACTGGTCAGTATGGTAGGTCGCCCACCAACTTAGATCTGCAGTTGGCTGCTAATACTTGAGAAGGCAGGGGTAAGCTTTTGGAGCTTGCTGCTGTGAGAGGGGAGGACCCAACACACATCCTCTTCCGTCGTCATGTAGAAAACGGTAGCTTGTGCATAGATCTGGAAGCATATTATCTCGAGAGAGATGCAATCGCACTCAGAAAGATGGTAGAGTCGGAAGACCAAGATCTAGAGGAGAATCATGAGAAATTCATGGCAAGACTTCGTCGTTTTTGTAGGGCATATCATTCTTTCTTCCAGTCTGTATCCTGCTGACGCGCATCGAAGATCAGTTTGGATGTCTATTCAGCAAAGTCATGGAGTTCGAGAAACCTAGCGGAGTATTCCTGGATACCTCGCTATGGATTGCGAGAACAAAATGGGGTGGAGAAAATGGAACACACCTCAGAGCAAACGATGATGACTGGGCCTCTATTTACAAAACAGAGAAGTTGGACCAGTGGCTCGTTTTCTTGCTTCATCACCCTTTGTCTCGTCGCATGATGGTGAGCTGTCCTTGACCCTTATAGTATCATTATCGACACCAGATGCTGACGCGCTGATAGAGGGCTTTGAAGCTCGTGTCGAAAGAAGGTGATATCACAATCACATACATTCCCGGTACATATGCTAAGTTCGCGCTGGTTGGACTATTCAACTGTTTTGTTTGCATCTTTGTATCAGCGCCCGTGGCTATATTAACCCTCAACGCCACGTCCCCAGGGGGAACGATTGCAACTTATCTGGGATTTGTGTTAGTCGCTGGCTTCCTGATTCAGTGGCTTATCAAGGGTTTCACCAGACAGCTCTTGGTGTACTTGGCATACGCAAGCGTAATGGCAGCGGTTATGAGGCTGAAAGAATGAGCCGTGGGGAAGTCTCCTTGAAAGGGATGAGATGGTAGAAAGGACCTTCCTTTGGTATAATAAGTATTAATGTTCATTGTGGTTTTGTCGCGTTTGTATTGGTGTATTATTGGTGAGGAACATGAAGACGTAGGAAGGAGAAACCAAGGCTATTGTGGTTATCTGAAGTGCCTATGCTGGAAACGTATTCGTTTGATGTCCAACGTAGCGATGCTTCTTCGTACGGGAATTCGAATACCTAGCACTGAGGTCGAACAGTATAGCACGTACCTTCTAATCTGTGTTCCGGAGGACATGTGGAGAGCAGGATGAGATGAACGCAATATCGGAGGCTCGACTTGGAAGAATTCAAGGTACAGTACGATGTAGGGAGAAGATTGGGATCAAGAGGGGCATCTGATGGGGGCAGGAGGCGAGCCTTGTCGAGGAAATTGGCCAGACAGGAATGACACGAGTCACAAACTAAACGGTATGCCCTTCCCGATTCACGGTCTTGGTAAGGAAAGTTGGCAGGCACACCCCATAGGTACAGCTGGGCATTTATTGCCTCGAAAGACAGGCATACACCTAGGTAGGTACCTAATCCGTGGGACATGTTGAAGAGGCTTACTAGTAGAATTCCGAGTACCAGCATACCTTAGTACTAGTACCTAAGTGCCAGACAACTTCACTGAACTATATCACTCCCAATATCAAGAGCGCGCCTGCGAAATGGACGTGTTGGGCTTGATCCTTTTCAGTTGGCAATTGCCTACAGCTACATGAGTATCAACTCATCCTACATAACACGACTTGCATCGCAAAGCTAGTGCTTTCAAGTTAAATGCCCTCCTGGAAACGACACCTTTGTGACTTGTCTCGTACAATTTCAAAGTAAGCAGACTACTAAAGAGGTAGTATTAACGACGAACTCCTTGGAATAGCCCTAAATGGAGACAAGACAAGATAGTCTGTGGCAAAACTGGTGACTGGGTACTGACCAGACCGAACAGGCACGCAGACAGTCCTAGGGCTTGCCAGGAACAGCCTTGCCATTAGATTGCAGTTGCTCGATCAACGGGTTTGGGGTTATCAGACACTTGCGATGGTAGCACTCCAGTACCCCTGCATGAATTGTTGAGCCGAGCACCCCAAGCCTTGCTTTGATTGCAGTCTCATGAAGTCGAGGATAACTGGGATGGGCACAACTCCAGGCATGATCCGAGACGGGTTGAACGACACTGGTCAGTCCGATATGCTTCAATCGCTTTCGCAACTGGTTTGATAAGCCGGAGGTCTGGTACTCGCCCTTACGGGCCACATTATCTTCTCACTATGAGCTGCTGCCCATACTCTGTTCTCCGCCGCGCCTGTATTTGTGGTATGGGCATGGGTAGCAAATACATACAAACAAAGGGCTTATCCAACATGGGTTGTTACCCTGTCGTGTCTGTCATTGGAGCTGCAGAGCCTCAACGAGGCATCCAAACACGCGTGAGCGAACCACTGTTGGAATTTTAGGTCCAATGAAACCATGTCAATCTTGGACGAACATGGTCGTTGCCTTTGACCGAGTAAAATTGACAGCGGCTCATCCTAGACAATGTGCTTTGTCTCGAATTTGTCGGCCATTAACGTGGAATCTTGGGCCACAATCCTTTTGTGACAAACCACAGCCGTCAACATCAAGTCTTCAAAGTTGTTAGACAGCCTGCTATATACCAAAGTTACAACCTTAGGTCCTAAGGAGGTACCACTGCTTTTGGTTCAACTAAAGTCGCGTATCTCGGCGGTGCGACATCGTGAGCCAACGCGTATGGATGGTCAGTTGTTGTTGGAAGCTTGTCAAACACGGCACATTATTCGTTGACGTCGAATATACTCAAGGTTCCGTCAAGCACTTGCCGACGAACCCATGTGTTGACAGCTACCCAGGTGCATTGGATTTCTCCTATCGTCCATTGCACTGCTTTTCGACCCTATCTGTTCATCCAGCATACTTCAGAGAACCCATCCCTTGTCATAGCTCGACCTCTAGTCTCGCCAATTCTCAAGCACGCAACATATCTCAGGAGTCAAGGCTCTTCGCCACACTCATTGCTGGCCGTGTTGCCAGTACACCACCCACCATTCATGAGCATTCTCGAATTGCGAACCGATCGACATTCGTTCCTCGTCATTAAAACCGGATATGACGGGGAACGAAGGTTCGCCAGTCTCTTTGAGGAACATGTTCTACCAAACTCATTCGTTTTTGGATTCGATCTCTGCCTCCAGGGAGCTCCTGAACATATCCGTTGCGAATCGCTGCCAGAATAAGGTAAATCCAGAATAAGATGAACATTGAAACGGGGCAATGCAAAGAACAGATTCTCAGATATGAATTGGGACAATTCGAGAAGCGAAAGCGATCAGAGAACGAGCCACAATGGATTGGATTGGGCTTGTGCCAGCTGAGCGATATATGTACAAATCAGGGATTATCCGGACGATAATAGATACGTCTCCACCTCCTTTCCAGTCCATCGCCTATCGTTAACCGTCTGAAACCAACCGCTTGGCAATTGCAGACAGAACCGAGCTCTACAAGTCCATTCCACTGGCAGAGTGGTACTTTTGGTTTCAATACGAACCTCTATGCTGTGGGGACTTGGTGCTAATGGCAAAACTCCTCCCTCCAGTCTTAATGACGAAGCCTTCATATGCTTGTTCGGCATACTCTTGACTATTGCAACTTGGCATTTTTCGAAAAGCTCTAGCCCATCAAATTATGTCGATCCCCGGAGGTTCATGGCGCGCACAAAGACTACGAAGCAGTGGCTTATGAAGGTGGCAGAGTGGTAACAGATGGTGGTGTGAACCGCCCAACAACGTGTCTCATCAGTGCCACCTCACGCTGCATCTATTAGTAGATCCTTGTTCAGTCACGCTCCTAGAAGTAAAATGGAATTTCACTCACAAATAAATACACGGGGCGCAAATCCATGGCCAATTCATGGAGCACATATCCTCCTAGGCTTCAGGTGGCAGCCTTCATCTACTCCCTGAGCCCCTATGCCCCGCCAACTACAGCCGACAAGACAAAACAGGAGGCTCGGATGTAGGCCTGGTCAAGTCTATACCACATGGTATACATAATACTATTCTTTGCTGTCTTCTATCGGCAGGCGCTCGCCCATGCTGGGCACACTTGACTAAGCTCAGCGTACTTTGAGGCCAGCCCAGTTGTTGCGTGACGCAACATCCAACGCGGTAATATTGTGCAGCTCTTTTGGGACTTTGAAGGAGGCTGCGCTCAATCACAATCAGCGGTCAATCGAGAAGATATTGGGTAAGATCTCAATGTGCTTCGTCGGTCAAGATGTTTAGCTATGATAGGGCTCCGAAGCTTGAGTGTCATCGGTACGGAGTACCAAGGTAGAGGCGAACCTGGAGCCTCATTGCCCAGGCGTGCCAGTCTACACCCTCAAAATGCCCTCCAGTCGTCTTGTCCAATGGTTGACTGACCGACATCTGCCTCTTGAAGAGACAGTACATTGTATACTTCAAGTCACCGTCTCGTACCGTTCAGCAACCACGGTTCTAGGCCGGGCCGGCCCGCTGAGGAGACTATATTGGGCTATAATGTCCACCGATGAAGTCATACCAGGTTGGATGATGCACTTTGAAACTACAACCCAGAGCTGCCAGACACACATGATGCACAGCCTTTCAGCGCCGAGAGTTCGCAGGCATTGGGCTGCATGTTGAGCCATCAGGATATCCGAAAGTTAGGCCGCCGATACATCCAGAACGAAGGCATTTGGCCATCTTCTACCGGTTTAGACCATTTATTTCGACGCCCTAGAGCTAGGGTAGCTATTCTGCTGCCCAGCAGTGTGCCAACTGGGCTGTCTAGGTGCCATCGGACACGCCGAACGTTGTTAAGTATGACAATGACTCGGCCATAAACTGACGCAGGCTGGAGCTTTTGCAACTGGCTATTGGTGTTCAAGACTACGGTTTCAGTCCGAAGCACACGGCGGCTATTTAACTCACTAACGCGCATCCACTCGACTGCATGCCACAGCGTCTACGCCATATGACAGATCAGTTTCGACTACGTCCTGGATAGATCTGGATCTGTACCATGCAAGTCATGAGTACAGTAGCTAGAGCGTCTATGTTCGGTGGGTATAGAATATATCGGCTCTAGCTTGTATGTTGATCTCATGACGAGAAGCCATTTAGATTCAAGAAATAATGGTGAGCGAGTCCGTTCTCCAGACCATCCTGCTGGTGAGACTGCGGCTCGGGTGCTACATTGGCTCCAATTACACAGGCACAATGGTCCAATATCGTACTGCAAGTATTTTGTTTCTCTAGATTAACAAATTGATCGTGAGATACCAACATATGAGAAAGCACAAGGGCTCATCTTGAGCATTGTTTAGAAGGCCAGACTACACCGCTAATATCGGGCCGTATACACTGAATCTGTGTCCCTACCTTGGAGAACACATGAATGATGGATGATATATGGATCTGTATGAGAAATCCGAGTATGGACGTGAGATAACGGATCTAATGCATAACCGTATTCGCAACAGAGTCCAATATTTGCTTTTACTGCAATCCTGTGTTCCAAGTGTTTCATCACCAGCTGTAGAATAAAGTACAGAGCATCGTTCATAACAGCGCAGGTGCGACGTTGCCTCTGCCCCTCATGATAAAATAAACCCCACCTTGACCATATTAGAAGGCTATGACGTCTTAACTCTCACCTCACTTCTTACACCATCAACTTATACACAATCGAAAACTTCAAACTAACAAATCTCTTACTTGAGATCACAATGTCTGAGCGTACTGTTCTTGTTACAGGTGCCACCGGCCTTCTCGGGCGGGAGGTCTCTGCGGCTTTTGGGCTCAAGAATTGGGAAGTCAAGGGAACAGGTTATTCCCGTGCAGACGGAATCAACACTTTCAAAGTCGATCTAGGGAATGAAAATGAAGTATCAAGTTTTCTGGATGACACCAAGTCTGTGCCCTTCTCCCTCAGTATCGTACCTATCCTTGAACTAACCTAGACACTCAATGCGCAGACCTCAGGTCATAGTCCACTGTAAGGTGTTGAATTAGCTATGGGCCAAAACAAATACTGACTATTGTGCTTCCAAGGCGCTGCACAACGTTTCCCGGACAAGGTTGACAAAGATCCCGAGGGAGCTAGGGCGCTCAACGTCGTCGCGAGCAAGGCACTCGCCAAATTGGCTGCTGAAAGGAACATCTTTCTCATCTACATCTCCACTGACTACGTCTTCCCTGGTGTGCCCGGAGATGCCCCATACGAGGCTGACGCCGAACCTCGACCGACCAATCTTTATGGCCAGACCAAGCTCGATGGCGAGCGTGCCGTTTTAGAAACCTTCAAAGAAGCTGGCAAGGAAGGTTCGGGCGTTGTGCTCCGAGTTCCTGTCCTCTATGGCAATGCTGAGACACCGTCTGAGAGTGCTGTCAACGTTTTGATGGATGCTCTTTGGAAGGCTCAAACTCAGGGAGCCCAAATTAGCATGGACCACTGGGCTCTTCGTTATCCCACGAACACCGAAGACATTGGTCGAGTCTGTCACGGTATGTCTTACTGTGGTTGGAGCCATTGCGTTCTCCAGATAAGCTGTCACAATTTGTTGAGGGTGCAAGGACAAGAATGGATTCACTAACCACGTATTTCAGATATCTCGGCCAAGTATCTCGACACTCCCAGCAGCGATCGAGCATCACTTCCGAGTATTCTTCAATTCTCTTCTGAAGATCGGATGACCAAGTACGAGATAGTAGCCCTGTTTGGCGAGATTATGGGTTTGTCAACGGAAGGGATCAAGCCCAACACCGAAGGGAATGACCCAAATGCCAGTGTGCAGCGACCCTACGACTGCCACTTGAGTACCAAGGCCCTGAAGGACTTGGGTATTGACGTTTCGACGTGCGACTTTAAAGGCTGGTGGAGACGTGAGGTTCGCGCGTTTCGAAAATAAGGGCGCATACATTTCCCTCTGCCGTCAGCAGTTAGTCGGATATGCGTAGGACATGTGTTCTGAGTACAAGTTTCAGATGAGACATGTTCTCTTGGGCGGTCCTTGGTGGTGGAAAAGGGGGTATGTCTTGAACTGTAACCGGGGCTCTATCGAAGCCTACGGCAAAACGAAGTACTGAACCTCGAACTTCATTCATTCACTCAAAACAAGATGTCGGATAGGCTCTGACCCTGGTTCTTGAGGTTTCATGATTTCTGGCTACAGAAAATACCATTACCTGATCTGTAAACGCTGCATGATATGTGGCTCGACATCTTCTTGGCGACCATATACGCTGATGAGATGAGAGTGCCCATATCATACTTACTCTAGTATAGCTAGTTCTATTTAACTTGTGAGCAACAGTCGTTGGGAAGGCCACAGGGTTCTTTTGCTGGTATTCGTTCGAGAGGGCATGTCGATCATCGATTGCGATATTTGTCCATTATTACACTATGCGAGTCAAACCTGCCGATCTAGAATGGCATCATGGAAGCAATCGAAATTATTACAGTTGGTACTGGAATGGGCGCTCAACGACTTGAAGGGATGAGTTGGGACCTCGGCCCTTCGTATACAGGGTACGTATCTGGCTTCATACCAGAGCTTTTACTATTGCAAGCTGCTGCATACCATTGTCGCTATTGCATCGAATTACATTACATTGCTCACCGATAAGTTGAAGGGGATGGATCCTATCGAGGGAGAGTTATTGTAGCGTCGAGGAGATCTAGATTGGTGTCATGGTGGTTTGTTCATTTGTTCATAGGGAAATGACTCCCTTGAATTCTACTTTCTTCCTCTTTCTCGTCAACTGCCTCTAACATCCACCAAAACTGCGAGCTGGACACTCTCCTTTCAGACGACTTCGCTGATGCAAAGTTATTGTTTTGTCATTGAAAATCGAAACAGTTCACCTGGTGTGAACCGAAATTCACGAAACCTCGTATCGGCGTCTTTTTAGAACAAGGCGACAATTGGTTCTTCCAAGACGAATCCCATGTCGCAAGCTTTCCTATCATCAACGTTTAGATGTAAACCGAAACCGAGAAATAGGTGTATCCAGTAATTACGACAATCATCAACCGGAGACCAACCCTGTCGACGATCCCTTCTGATTTACGGATACGACTCGACGGGACCTCTTACAACGGCGGATCGATCCGAAAACCTTGGTGCGTTTCAGGGCCATCGCTGCTCCGATAGGGCTGCATCAGCGCTCCAGGGTCCATCCACCACTGCAGGAACGTTCTATTTAGCGGCATCGCCGTTGAAATGGCGTCGTCAGTGGCGGTTGCGGTTGCGGCTGCCCCGGTGCAATTTCACGACTATCTATTGTATCCAGTTGATGATGAGAAACCGCCGATACCAGACTTGTCTAAATATCGAACTTCGTGTATATCTTCTGCATCTCGTAAAACGTTTGAAGTATACGCCGACACGCCAACGGACGGAACTCACTTGGCTGAGGGAGACTGTTATCCACGACTCGATTCGTCAACCTCATCTATAAAAGCTCTTCGGCATCGATCCAAAAGTGTAACTTCTTTAATCACGTTGAGGCGAGAACGGCGACATATCATCTCGCCGCCGCTCCCAGCATCACCGTCCCCCGCGGTCTCAGTTTCAGTTGGCAACCTTAACCGTGGAGTAGAGTTCTTCAAGGGTCTAGCAGAGAGTGTGACTGGAGTTATTGGCAGCTTCTCTCCACGAACCGCAGTGGGAACAGTCGACACTGACAATGGAAGCACAAGACGTCGCCAGGACTCATTGTCATCTGGTCCTCCAGTCGTTCGCTCACCGGTTCCGTCAGTGTTGGTGTCACCGTGTGCACAAAGCTTTGCCCGCGCATCAAGCAATTTAAATTTAAATTTAGCGTCAGACTCTCAAACTGCGCCGTCGCCCGCTGTCCCGCCCGGCCCCAGCAGCCCCCTGGCCAGTCCCTTGTATGTCCTAACGCCTAAAACTACAAACATCCCGCCGTCGCTTTCATCCTTAGCTTCTAAACCTCTACCACTACGATCGCCAACGTTTAATCACGAATACTTCCAAAATCTTACGCAATTGACTGGTCGCGATCGGAGTCGCAGTCCAAGTCGAAGTCCCAGTCGCAGCCGCAGTCGTCCTCGAGGCCCCGACTTCTTCAAACCCCTTCCACCGACGTCTGCGTTCGACCTCCCACCACCAGATTCACCTATACTGCGTACAGTACCGTCTGCCAGTGATATTGCGCGATTCAAGAGTCGTAACCTTCTCGCTTTACGTATAAACACTGAAACTGCCGAGCGCGCTGCAAAACTCGAACGAGAAGAACTTGAGCGGCAAGAACAAGAGGCAGAACGTTTGGCTGACGAAGTTGCCCGTCTTGAGGCTGAGACCGACCGCATTCTCGCCGAACAGAAGAAGCGTGACCTCGCACGCATACACGCACAGGTCCCAACCCCCTCTCTAAGATTTCCTAGATTATTTGTCCTTGACAAGCTTCCTTTCCTGTACCGCAGCAAGCGATCGAATGCTGTGATAAGCCAAGCCGGCACGCCAAGCCCTGGGGCACCAACTATCTTTTCCCTGGATTTCAGCCGTTCCAACAGTCCCGAAGAATCTTTTTCACCAGACAAGATGAGCTTTATAGAACAGGGTGGTAAAGGCATAGTGCCGGGCACTGATGCGCCAACTTCTGCTATTAATGGAGGCGAAAGGGTGAGTTTCGCATAGCATCTTGACGATTGCGCCAAGTAACTAACATGACACCTCCTCTAGCGTGTGTGTGTACGATGCCTCTCTTCCGTGATCAATCTCCCCGTCAATGCCGACACCTCGCCCGTAGATATCATCTACTCGACTGTCAACTTGACAAGTCATGATATCGACCCCAAGGCTAGTGTTTTGATCGAATGCTACGTAGAGCTGGGTCTTGAGCGACGGCTCCGCCATTATGAGCGCATCCGCGACGTTATGAACTCATGGGATCGCGACCAGCAAAATTCACTTTTGGTTGTTACGAACGATATCTCACAGAGTAACGATTCCGATCTTGACTTCAAATCAGTGCCACGGACTCCAACACCTCCTCTTGGTTTTACTCTGCAGATGTATCACTCATCTAGACCAGGCAAATGGAACAAACGGTGGATCACCTTGCTGGAATCTGGTCAAATGTTTGCCTCTAAGAAGCCTGATTCAAAGGTTTCAGACAAGGACAGTACAGTTCTGTGTCATCTGTCAGATTTTGATATTTACACGCCAAGGGAGAGTGAGGCTAGGCGTCATTTGAAGGCACCGCGACGTTTTTGCTATGCAGTGAAGAGCCAGCAAAAGACCTTCGTTTTCCCCAATGGCGAAAACTTCGTTCACTTTTTCTGTGCCGAAGACGGACAAATTGCTAGGCGATTCCTGGAGCTTGTGCAGCGCTGGCGAAGTTGGTACCTGGTCAATAAGCAGGTTGATTTCGAGAAAAAGGAGAACAAGACACCTCAGATTTCCATGGGCTTGGACAGTCGAAAATCCCCAAAGGCCATGTCTAGGTCAAAGAGTACGGCTGCCAAAGGACACAGCACTCAAGTTTCTGCTGATGAGACTCCCTACACAATAGGCGCTTTTCAGCCGCTCCTTGACATGGACCGGTTTGACAAGCCTCTTGAGGAATTTGGCAAGGATTTAAATCAGCAAAAGAACAAGGATGAGTCCGACTCCGACCCCGAATTCAAGACTGGACTCGTCCGTAAGGCCACTTGTAAACCGTCAAATATTTTGTCCAAGTCCAAATCAGTGCACCATAAGCATATATCACCAGCGGAAGAAAACCAGTTTTCTCCTGCTGGACTCTTGGGTCAAGGTTACGAGGAGAAGCGCAAGATAGCAGAACGAGCACCTGTGATCAGTCCCGTTACTACAAACGCGGCTTTCACAAAGGGAGCGTCGCTGTTGGGCCAAGGCTACGAGCAAAAGCGCAAGATAACTGAACGAACGCCAGTTAACAACAGTGTGCCTTCAACTAACGCAGCTTTCACCGATGGACCTTCCCTACTGAATGGAGGCGTGCTTTCACCTACAACACCCAGGGAAAACATGACAGACTCTAAATCATGGTTTCCTCTAGGTACAGACCAGTCTGCACGGCCCAGCTATCGCAGTCGATCTGTTCGAGACGCAACCAGACGGCCTGTCGCTGACAACGTTCCTGACATGCCACAACCTCTAGTCAACCTGACGAACAGTTTTCCCGAACCACCTCGATGGCGTGAAAACAAAAACAAGGGCCATGGTGTAAAAGCTCCGACAGGCGGTCCTCTAATTAGCCTTGCCACAGGCGGTCAAAGTAACAATATGTTCGGTACCCGCAGCACTTCTGGTCTTGTCAACCAGTCACGCGTTCCGCCCTCATCTTCGACCATGACCGTGGGCAGTCGTCCTCGGAGCCGATCTACTGCAGGAATGCAGCAGCCACCGAGCCATGCTCCCCCTGTGCCCCCTGTGCCGATCCGCTCCTTACGCCGGGAGATGACGGCTCCAGTCGATCAGTCTCGCGGTCGCGATCCCCGTCCTCGAGAACCTTTGATCAACCGCGCTGGGACAGTTGGTCACTCGTCAAGGATTTGAACTGCGGCGGACGCCAGGTAGACACGCTGAATGTTGTTATGATTTTACGCAATTATGCCTATGACATTACAGTCAAAGGATTCTCCTGTCACGAGTTTGTGTTTTCTTTTTCTATCATTTTTTCCCTTCTCCTTATTTTAAAAAAAGCAGAGTAGACAAAAGATTTTGGGGGACAGATCTGACATGAGGAAATGCCGGGTAGAGGGTTTGGTGTTGGGTCTGTCATATAAGACCAGGCTTATTGCCCTTGATCTTATTGATACCTATTTCACTTGTTTTTGGGAGTTTTCTCGGGCATCAAAATGTTGTTTCTTTATCTGGAGCTCATGACGAACGACGACCACTGGGCATAGGATGGGCTGGCACTATCCTTTTTATTTTGATTTATGGGCACTGTATCTATTTGATAGGGGCTGAGAATGCTGGAAACACTTTGATTTGTATCGATTCATTAGAGGTATCTCTGGTCTATCTGATAGTGATGTTATCTCTAATCAACTTTCACCTTGACCGCTTAGCTCAGGCTTTCATTATACTTTTTAATTTTGCACTCTATTAAACAACATTCCACCTTACTTGCTGCGCTTGTAGATCTTGCCAAGGAAAGCCTCGAACACGCTCTTCTTGAGGCCACCGCTCTCATCAATGTTAGCGATACGCTCGCGGATCTGGCCGACAACCTTCTCCTCGTAGTCGAAGTAGCGCTGCTCCAGCTTCATGTCGTCGTAGAGCTTCTTGATGACCTTCTCCTTGTCATCATCCTTGCGGCCGTAGTTCTCCTCGAGTATTTGGCGCTGCTCAGGGGTAGCAATGGCAAGGGCCTGGTTCACGAGCCAAGAACACTTGTTGTCCTTAATATCGGTACCGATCTTGCCAATGTGCTCAGGGTTGCCAAAGTTGTCGAGGTAGTCGTCCTGGATCTGGAAGTACTCTCCAAGGGGGATGAGGATATCCTCAGCTTGCTTCAGGTTGCCGGGGGTAGCAAGGTTGAGCTGATGCAGAGCAAGAGCAACAGGGAGGTAGAAGGAGTAGTAGGCAGTCTTGTAGATAACAATGAAGCTGTACTTCTCAAGGGAGAAGTTGTCGAGGTTGACGCGGTCCTCGGGGGCGGTGAGCAAGTCACACAACTGGCCGAGCTCGGTCTGGAAGGTAGTCTCGTGGAAGAGCTCGATGAGGTCGACGTAGGCAGGGTGGGAGCGGAAGTACTTCTTGAGAAGAGTATAGATGGCTGCCTCGAGCATGAAGGCGTCGTTAATGGCGATCATGCCAACACCCTCCTGGCGGTACCAGCAGGGCTGACCGCGACGAGTGATGCTGGAGTCCATAATGTCGTCGGAAACGAGGAAGAAGGCCTGTAGAAGCTCTGTCATCCAACCGAGAGTAGCAGCCTGGAAGTACTGCTCCTCAGAAAGAGGCTTCTCGAGGAGGAGGGAGACGGAATCGGGGACGGACATGCCGCGGTTGCATTTTCCGCCGAGAGGGTTAACCTCGAGGGACTTTGAGGTGGCATGTTAGTCAAGTTTCCAGGAGTTGGATATAGCTTCATATTTGGACTCAGACTTACCCGCTTGTACCAGTCAAGCTGCTCCTGGGGGAGCTTGTAGGAGCGAGCATGTTCAAGGAGAGCCTCCTCAAGCTTGGGGTAGACCGAGTTGAATTCGTCGAGGGTAGTTTGTTGAGCCATTGTTTGTGATTTGTGTGAGTAGAGTTAGAGTAGAATACAAGGGACGAAATTAAACGGGCTCGGGTTGGTCTAAATAGACATAAGGTGACTGGCTAATAGGCAGGTTCCCCAGGAGTAACTCAATTCATTTGTTAGTATGGATTCTCACCGTTGAATCCCCCACTGCGACTAATTTACCAACTCTCACCGCCTACTATCAAGCTGCTGGCTGCCCCTCCACTCCCCTGGTCCCCTAAGGGGGAAAGAAAACACCGAACTACAGATCTGCGATTTCGGTGCATTTTGGTGTTGGAAGGTTCGCTGTATTTCTTTCCCCCAGAGGGACCCTTTAAAGCCTGAGTCCTGTCATCGGACAGGGGACTTGCCATGTTTGTCCTCACCGAGCAAATCAAGTCCGAGTGGCTAGCCCCTCCTCCTCCAATTCGCGAATTGAATAAGGAAAGAGGGGCAACAGGCGGGGAGCCCCTCCTTGCTCCTTCCTTGTCGTTAACTAGAGAATGTCCGGTAATTATCGTGCATGTTCCGGCCTCCAGTAAATGACTTCCGATAGGTTTCTTTGTCTCTTTTATTTTCTGCTTCTTCAGTTCGAATTGAGGTCTCGACTTTTCTGCTGCCCTTTGGTCAGGTACCTTGTTAGGGCATATTCATTGACAAGTCTTACTCCCCCTATTTGCTGGATATTGGTTCTCTTATATCGAGCCTCTCTATTATTGGGCAGTCAACTCAAAGTTGTTAGTAGATACCTGTCAAGTGATTGGTTTCTGATTCCTAACTATCTGCCTAGGTGAACTATTAGCCAAGTTACTACCAACTACTTGTCTGTTACCTACTCTGTATATACGCCAACTGCTTAGCTTTGGCTTCTTCTTCCTTGTACCAACCGATCCCTTGTGGGACAACATACTTGATCCTATCATACCACTCAGTGTCGTTCTCTTGAACCACGCATAATGCTTCACGCAGAGACTTCTCTGATGCGCCGTCCTTCATCATCTCAACGATGCACGCTGCATTGAGTCCTGCATTGCGAAACCCTTCAACAAAGTGCTCCACATCGTACATATGCGCAAATCGAGTATGCGTTGGCGTACTATCCATGTCTTTGCGGTTCTGGATTGGCGAATCTCGTCAATAACGTCTCATCAATGACGGCTACTCACAGGGAAATATATGCACACGCATGTACATACCGTGCAGTCCAGGCACTTTGCTCCCAGGGAGTCGACATATTCGTTACACTTCCTATTACCCCAGTAATGATTACAGGGCCAGCGCATGATCTTGTATGTGTTCTGCTCCTTTTGTATCTCGTTGAGGAGTGTTGGTATCGACATATCGCTCACAAAATTACTGATTTCTCTAGGTAGGTATGCTTAGCTAAATTTGGGCTCCTTTTTCCATGACATGTCTTGTGCGCTCGCTCTTATACTACGTCTCGTTCGGTGACGCTGATGGTGACGGGTCTTAACACTACGATGATTCGCTTCGCACGTGCTGCAGCTGATTGTACAATGTTGTAACTTATGCTCATTCTGTGGGACGTTGCTGGTATTCACAAGCGTTCGAATGCTGTGATACATGGTGTTTGGCCGGGCGATCCATCACGTTTCGTTAGTCAGAGACTATTAGGTGCAGAATCTGTGAAGCTTGCCCAGGACGATATTTTGGAAGATGCAGCTTGAAGAGGACCTGCGTTGCCTGTACATCAGGATGCCAACTATAACAACTCAGAGAGCTATTCAGCGACTGACTCTGTCGTTATGGCACTGCCGTCACTAGCCACCGAACAAAGTCTATGCAGAAAAGACTGATGGTACGGTCGTGTTGTGATTCAGTAAGACGTGGACTTTGACAACTCTAACTTCCCTTTCACTCCTGGTTCATCTAATAACATCCATCTTAAAATCCACTCACGATATCTAACCCAAGCGCTTGCACGTTTCCCTGCCTTGTTCACCTAGGCACCCCATAATCGACCCTACTCAGTTCCAAATTAACGTTCATCCAGATATTTCCCCTTTTGATCCCATTCTTGTTCTGCTATCACCCTCTCCAGCCTTTCAGCCAAGTTATCTGGCGTCCATTGCATAGGACCCTTATCTCGTGCAATCTCAACGGCGTCACAAACTGCATGATAGAGTTCGCTGAAGTTACGAAAGATATAGTCTAATGCCACTGTAAGAAGGTTGTCCACGTTGACTTCCTTGGCACTCTTAATGTACGCATTAATCCTTTCGTAGGTGATACCGTCCCTCTCGGAGTACTTATCCAGAAGGTATCGTACAAAAGTTTCGTGGACATGTGATGCAATCTGCTCGTTCTCTCCATACTGCCTGCGCATTCTCTAAAGAATATGGTCAGATTGTGAAACTCAATTGGGGGAGTAGTAGATAGATGGGTATGTTTTACCTCGCAATCAACGCATATGCTTCGCTTGAGGAACACGTAGTTGGGACACTTGACTTCTGGTGTCCAGCACATCAAGCATGGGAAGATTCTCACTGCTCTATTTGGGTACATTGTATTGTACTTGAGATACTGAGGAGAGGGTCCTTGTTGAAGTTGGTTGTATTTTCCGACAGTAGTAAAATGCATCTCCTGGAATAGAATCTCCAGCAATAATATATTAATCATTAAAGAAACCTAGAGTAAAATAGACCTACAATCAAGCATAATTTGTGGCGATCATGCTCGACTTTATTCGACGACTTGATACCCCTGTCTTCTTCATTTGCGACACTCAAGTGAATCAGCAACAATGTTCATAAAACTCTGTATCCATAAAGAAAAACGATCAAATATCCGTTGTTTCACTAAACTTTCGGAGTATTAGCCGAACTGAGTTTCTACTGGAGCCGTTGTGGTACAACATCTAACGTTGGGAAATGAGTGTAAGTGAATCAAAGTTGAGTGGCTGCAATATTGGTTTGACGGTGCAGTAAAGATAGAATCATGTTATATCATCAGCAGCAAATATCTCCTTATTCAACATCCAATTTTGAAATTACTGTGTTACTGATGACGAAGACCAAGTTCAACGGTTTTGGTTCACATTAATATTCCTCTTGTACTACCTTCACTATGAATACAGTGCTTCAAGACAGTGTCTAGGGTTAAAAGCACGGACCTGTGATGCGCGCCTAGGCCGTTGACATGATGATTGTCATTTGTCAAGCACCAGGCGGTCATGCTCATGACACCTCCAAACTCCATACTACGGCCCTCAATAACGCCCAATTTTTGTCTCTCGAATACCGTCAGACTTCTACCAGTCTCTTGGCTGAGGTAGTTTTTTCTTTTTGGAAGTATAGCGCGTCTGCGCTCTCATGTTCGAGCTCTTGTTCCTTCACGGAAGCTTCCCACGCCATAGGAAGCGTAACTCAATCTCTCCCTACCACTACTTGTATGAATTCGACGTGCAGGTCATTACTTGAAGCCCTCAAGAGATAGGCTTCATTTAGTCTTCGCCGGTACGACGTTTAAACTTACAATTCGAGCACTCCGGGTGCGATCTATTTCCGCAAGGCGACCCCACCAACCTTCAAAACAACAAATAAATCATGGCTCTCAGCGCACACGAAATATCACAGTTACGCGCTGCACTTCAAGATGCCGTGGTAAAATGCTCGGAAAGATGCCTGTATCAATCCTCGAAGTGGTATAGCAACTCATCAACTAGTCCCCCCAGCGCATAAACTAATAGAATCAGGGCCGCCGAGCTATTGAATGCGCTTCCCGAACCCGACGATGACGAAGAAAATATCAATCCAGCAGATCCTAGTCACGTCTCTCCCATATTCGCCGCGAATAGTGACCCAGAAGAAGCACTGCTCGAGGCTAAAGAACTGAGCAAGTATCTCTTGGCCAAATCTCTATTCGACTGCCGAGAATACGATCGCTGCGCCGCCGTTTTCCTTCCAGACTCGCTCCTCTCCAGTGTCCTTGCCTCGCGAGTCGACAATGCTTCCGCATCTTCTGCGGGCGGAAGGGGGAAAGGAAAGTCATCTGAGGCATCGACCGCAATACCCCTCCCCAAGCTCAGCCAGAAGAGTTTGTTCTTAGCACTCTACGCCAAGTTCATGTCAGGGGAGAAGCGCAGGAACGAAGATTCTGAGATGGTTATGGGCCCTCAAGATCTTGGAACAGTGTCCAATAAGCAGTTACTCGTCATAGGCCATTTTCTAGCAACTTGGTTCGAAGAGAGAACGACTGAAGATGATGAAGTATTGGGCAGTCAAGGGTGGCTTGAATATTTGTGAGTACTGAAATTATTGTTTCTATATTTACTCGACTAAGCTCCATTTGGTAGATATGGAATGGTTCTCGCCAAGGAAAAGAACGACGATAAAGCATTGGAATACTTCATCCGAAGCGTGCACAAGTACACTATGAACTGGGGATGCTGGCTGGAAATGACGTCGTTAATATCTCGAGTCGAGGATGTAAGTCATACATGTGACTGTCTAACGGGCTTTGAGTTACTGACCTCCTCGCAGTTGAACCGAATATCCAGGCATTGTCCTCAAAACATTGTCTCTTATATGTTCCACTTGCACACCTCTCTCGAGCTCTACCAGCAAGGCCCTGGCCTCGCCAACTCTCTTGAACAGCTTCTCTCGATATTCCCTACGTCGTCTTTTCTCCTCACTTGTAATGCATTGCTAGCTTATCACGCCAAGGACTTGATGGCTGCTGAACAGCATTTTACTCGACTGCTGGCACTCCACCCCCATAGGCTGGATTCTCTAGACCATTACTCCAACATTCTCTATGTCCTCAATCTTCGACCAAAGCTGGCATTTCTGGCACATCTTTGCTCCAGCGTCGACAAATTTAGACCCGAGTCTTGTGTGGTAATTGGAAATTACTATTCTCTGCTCTCGATGCATGAGAAAGCTGTCCAGTATTTCAGACGTGCTCTGACACTTGATCGCTCATGTCTCTCAGCATGGACCCTCATGGGCCATGAGTACGTTGAACTCAAAAATACTCACGCAGCAATTGAGTCGTACCGCCGGGCTGTTGACGTGAACCGACGAGACTACCGGGCCTGGTACGGCTTAGGCCAGACATATGAGATGCTTGAAATGCATACGTATTCATTGTGGTACTACAAGAAAGCCGCTGGCCTTCGGCCATGGGATGGTAAAATGTGGATGGCTGTAGGCTCGTGTCTGCAGAAGATGGGCCGAGAACGCGATGGTATCAAAGCACTAAAACGAGCATTGCTCGCTGATGCATATTATGATGTGGGCAGCAGCTTTGGTAGCGGAGATCTGCTCGGCAGTCGCAGCGCCACGGGTCATATGGATCCCGACATCCTCCTACAGATCGCGGTCATGTATGATCAACTGGGCGAAGAGGAGGAGGCCAGATCCTACATGGAATTGTGCGTGGCTCAGGAAGATGGTGGTGGGGCTGCAGAAGCCGACCCAGCAGAGTCGATTGCTATTCACAACGACTCTCCGGCAGGCTCTGACAATGGAGCCGAGAACGACGAGAATTCAGGCAACGAAGGAACAGGAGTCACAGCAGCCACGAGCAAGGCGCGCATGTGGCTTGCGAAGTTCTCGATGCGCACGGGAGATTACATGACAGCATCTCGTCTTGCAGGCGAATTGTGTCAGGACGGTGTCGAAGTAGAGGAAGCAAAGGCCCTTGTGCGAGAGGTCCGATCACGCATGGAGGCAACTGGGATGCTTGACCCGCTGAGCTAGGAGTATCGGCAAAGACGAGTAAATGCCTTATCGTGATGCCAATAAGCACCTGATGAGAGGCATATTCGACTTACGAGAAAATGTATTACGCAACTAATGAACTGTATTGGTCAGTGTGGCTCAAGGGTGGCTGTTTGTATAGTTTTGTGGATGGAAGCATCACTCAAATTATCACACCAAGCGGTTCGTCCAGCGGGTATAACATGGGGTTAACTAAATCACCTAGTCTATTTGACAGGTAAGAGCAGGAGTAGAGCCTCTGAAACTCGTCAATTCCAGCATCGGAGAAGATCGACAGGCGACTCTTCCGGATCTACTGCTGATCGCATCATGGATCATCCATCCTGATACCTGCGAGCGGTGCTTGTGACAGGAAAGATGGAGTTGGCCCGAAGATCAAAGCTTGAATTGACATCATTAACACTGACGATATTATTCGAAGGTGTACAGAATAGTTTATACCCAACAATGTAAAAAGAAATGAAGCAATGTTTGTCACCGGTCACCCGCTGACCCCGTCAGTAAACCAAATATAAATCCAGAACCAGGGTTTCAATTACAGTATCACTAATGTCACATGCCAGTGTCCTACCTCGTTGCATACACATATTTTGATAGAGTTCCTTCATCAATATCCGACAGACTCAGCTCTGCTGTCAAGCCTTGGTTCCCATGCGTAGCAATGTTTAAAGCGCATGCTCGCCACATTCCTACATCGTTCAGAGTGCCAGCGCAACAGCTCCTGCCATGACAAGAGCTCCTAGGCTCCAGGTAGCCTTATTGCCAGCCGCAACCGGCACGGCAGGAGGTCCAACTGGGGTCTCTGAGGGGCCGGAAGGAGGAGGAGGAACGATAGGTTCCTCGGGCGTAGTGGGAGGAGCTGTTCCCTCAGGGGCAGGAGGAGATGACTCTCCGCCAGCAGGAGGAGGAGGAGATTTTCCACCAGAAGGAGGAGGAGGAGACTCTCCACCAGAAGGAGGAGGGGCTACTGGGCACTCTGTCATACCCAAGTGTCAGCATGGGACATCACCAAATAGAATAAGTACTAATATGCAGCAGACATATCTGGTAGATCCGATTCACTTACCAGTAACAGTAATGTAAACTGGTTCTGTGACTGTGACAGGCACCTAGGATGAGCTAAGTCAGAATGGTTTCAAGTACCTAGGATGGTAGTTTTTAACTCACAGCTGGAGGGCAGTTGGCACCCATACCACCGCCCATACCGCCCATGGCAGTAGAAGGAGGTGATTTGGCAGGGGCGGACATTCCTTCGCCCTTCATGCCGGGCATAGATGGAAACTCCTCACCAGCCATGACGCCCGAGAGCATCATGGCTAAGGGAAGGGTCTGGGTGGTCTTCATCTTGATTTATAACGAGTGAATAATTCTGTAGGCTGACCTTGGCTCGTAGAGGACAATTTGTCAGGTTGATTGTAAGATACCAAAGCTCACTGAGGGTGAATCGACATCTTTTATAGTTGATGAGAGCTTCATAAATTGTCTCGGAGAAGAGATGACGCCTGAGACAAGCCATGGCGGTAGAGCTTCTATGGTCAGTATAGACATCGCGGAGGAAGCCGCATAGTTGGCATGTGTTTGTTCAAGCCATGAAAGTTACAATGCAGAAGTACGAGCTTTGAGGCGCCAACCAGGTCGACTCTTGTCGTCATGAAGCACTTCTGAGCACAGCACGGGATTGTGGCAGGATTCTGAAAGGAATCATAAACTTCTACTGGGTAGTCGGTTTCAATATGCTTAAAATTAAGCTCAGGGGAGACAGGTACCCGGATATTGGTGCCATATGATAGGTCGATAAACAGGAGGTTGGTGATGGGGACGCCGATTGAAGATTGCGGGCAGATGCGATGGCTTTCTGGCTCGTGATTCTGATAAGCAAAGCTCTAGTGTTTCTTCCTGGCGAGTTAGGGCCCAGTTTGGCATGTGCTAAAGGAGAAATCATCCTATCTCTTGGTGCAGACCATCGTTGTTCTTTTATGATGTAGATTGCTAAGAGGATCCGATTCGGGGTCATGTCACTTCATTCCGTTTCACATTTCCTATGTAATTGGGTAGTCGAAATAAACTCAAGTAATCATCGTTACTCGACAGAATCATATAACAGAACGATGGGATCCAAGAAGGTTGTAGTTAAATGCACAATGGTTGGTGTATGCCACGCTCTTCAAACTCAGTTTCTACCCATGGCTGATATGTCGTTTAGATAAATCTGTCTGTAGAGGATTGAGAACCATCGATATCTTCATGTCCATCATGATAACTCCTTTCCCACTTGTTCAGTGGTGGTGCTTGAAGATGTAGAATCGATATGTATAATCAACCACTTGACAGCAATAGGGTAGATATTTCTTTACAGAAAGAGCACAATGCCACCTTTCACTTCAAATTTCATACAGTGAGTTGGTATATACACTTTTCAATACTCTCTCAGCAGATCTTGTATTATTTTCCACGTCAGCGGTCTTGAAAAGCTGTTGGTGTTAAATTTGTGTCGGTCCGTTGTGAGTGACGACGACGTTCTGGCCCTTGACATCATTCAAGTTTGGGAGTCAAGCACCCTTTAGAGTGAAAGAAAGATGCTATAGAAACTGGAGGAAAAGGGGAGAGGTTCATCATTTCTGACTGGCAAGCAAGAGCAATAATATCAAGGATGCACCTTCCTAAACAAAATATACAATAAAGATGTCCGTGGAAGTCGCAACCTGACCAATTGCAAGGTCACGTGACAACAAAGTACTGTAGATTGGAAGGAGTCATGATCACGCGGCTCTCGCCCCTCAGCAAGGGATTTGCATTACCTTCGACCGTGACCTCAATGTTTTCCAAAACTAGACTCTCCCAAGCACGTTGCGCTGTTTGACAAGAGGACTGACTCCTCGTTATCTCTTTACGTCCCCTTTCCAGGCCCAACACGCCATGTCTTGAATCAAAAAGACGCTGCCACGACGTTTCGGCATATCCATATCTTTTGCTCAAGCATCGGTCACTTCTACCGAGTCACCCACCTAACACTCGGTCTCTACTTCTCCTCACCTTGAAAAACCACCCTGTGCACTACCGAATCGCATACAAAACGTGAACGTCAAGTGACGAAGTCTGAATCAGCTGGTGGAAGAACGACCGCCTTCTTCAGGCTTCCGCCAGATCATGAACACACCATCTCTCTCTGGTTGCAGTAACCTAGCGTTGGATGCAACGCCCGTACAAAGTAGACTTTCTGGTGATTGACGTTGATACAGGAAGCCCGTCCTTAGACTCTGCCATTCAGCCATTTATCCGGACATGATAAAACTTACTGCATTCTTGATATCTTACCCCAACCGGCCAAGTACCATTGCACTACGGTACGACATTTGAAGCCGACTCTTCTGGTGCTAGAGCTAGCACATCAACCCGACTCGAGATGTCAGATTACGGTTTATACAGTCCGAATTCTTCTACCATGGAAGAGCCAAGCTGGCATACCTTTCTCACATCACGCTTTGGATCCGAGAGCTGTGCATTCCTGCGCCATCGATATGTTCTTGGCCACGCCGTATGAAATTTTCATCCCACTCACTCTACTTTCTTGACCACGAACCTTGTCCACGTTATTGCATCACAACGGAGGGGCTATTCTTGCCCGAAGCGTGCCGGCAACTTGACCCCGAGCGGGGCTGTTTTCTTCGGTGACGGATCAGACCCAGCTCTCGGCCACATGTCAGAACCGCCGGATGGCCGGTCGGCCTTGGAAGCTGTGGATCTTTCCCATTACTGCCTACTCTTGGATCACAGCCACTGGCACGCTCTGCGCACAACTTCAGGCAAAAGTAGCGCACCGCATAAAACTAGAGTACAGTATCTGATCAGCTAGGCTTTCAATTGTGGAACTTGCTGGATAGCCTCTCAATCGCTCTCTACCAGTCACATACGATTCGATTCATTGGCGACCTGGAATCCGAACTTGGCTAAGAGACGAAAACTTTGCTCTGCATTTCCCGCCACGATAACCTAAGCAAGTTGTACGACAAGACCTAGACTCTGATAACATGCACGTTCCGGTATGGTACTACATCGAGGGAACCGTCGACACCAGTCTTAGAACGTATTGGACAGTAGCAACGCTGAGTCTAGCCCTTCTCTTCATGCGGGCGAGTTCTGAAATCGCTCACCTTCTGGCAACCGCGATGACTCGCAACGACTCACCTTTTGACGGACATCACTGGCGAGGAACTAAAAAAGACTTGGTTCGTGTTTGGCGGACGTGCCATCAACTGTACAATCCGCTGCAGTATGAGGTAAGATGCAATCGATCGTGCCTGATTGAACAAGCAAAGTCGGTGCAAGCTCAACACAGATCGAGGAAGTTTTGGCACAATCCTTGTTCAAAGACAATGATCGACATATCAACAACAAGGCAGTTCGTGATATGAACGTCAGACTTTGCAACCGACTTCGACAGAACCTATGGCAACCGATTGCCCTAAGGAATAATACTGGATAATAGCAACAGACTAATAATCAGCACACACACACACACACAAACAAGTACACTTGGTGCTTGGCTGCAGAACGTGTAGAACGGAGCACTCTCCGGGCTGGGCCGACGATTCGAGAAGGATACTAAAGCCGCGCGGCGCTCGCACCGTTCATGACAGTTTCATACTGTGCCCGACGGCCTCGACGACCAAGATGGAAGAAAGTCCGCAACGTTTTTAACGCACCAAGAAAGCGTTTTTTTCTTCTGTTCCCACTCCGTTTATACGAATCCGTTAGTTCCTTGCCTTAGTGGCGACGCCTCAGGCAAATATCTCGGCCCATCTTGCCTTGTCTCCTCGGCCAATGCAATTAGCAAGGCGTAATTGTCAACAAAACAGCACTTGATGGAAGCCCGAGCATTAAGACCGCCAATATGAATATTTGCGGACCAACCCCCCCTTGCCATTCTCGTACCTTATCCCCAATGTTTCTGCAGCTACTTCGCTTGGATATGTTGATGAATCAACGACCCAGCATCGATTGCAGGGA
>QHHJ01000256.1:0-41277 GCA_004367495.1 Fusarium scirpi | reverse complement strand
GTAAGTCTCGACACGATTAGCAGCGAGTGCAGTAGAACGCGACATTCGAGATGGCGCGAGAGGGAGACCGATAGCGGAGTGAGCTATACCAGATATGGTAATTGGGACGGGACCCGTCTCATTTTAGAAGGACGGGTACCCGTCCGCCTATTGACCGCCCTTGGTGGAGCCTGAGTCTGTGCACGAGCTCAAGACTTCTCTGAACCAATGCTGTGACGTCGTCTTTGATCCACTTGTGCTCTTACCTAAGCGGCACGGATATTAGAATCGATCCGCCACTGTCATGAATATCGTGTTATACATACATACTGATACACGGACGGGAATCAAGTCAGGGAGGGAAGTCCGATAATTCGAAGCCTGGTGTATATGTCTGGATGGCGAGATGCTCCGTCTCGGGTGGCAAAACAACTGTGACACCAAGATATATATCCCTCAGTTCAAGTGACGACGTTGGAACCAGAAACTTTATTAGTAAACAGTAGTCTATGGTAAACTTCAAATTCTAGGTTTGAGCCAGTATAGATAAGCAACGAAAAGAAGTACAAAGAGTGTGGGTTATTGAACGATATAGACGTTATGCATTTCCTTCTAATTCGAGACTAACCAGCCTAGCCTATCATCTATGCAGGACCGCTAAGAACTCGATAAGATGTCTTCACCGCTGGCGATAGTGCCTTGAGTGCATTGCAGAGTTCCTCGGCAGTTCTAACAAGCTCTTCGTCTGAAAGTGGCTCCAGAGCATCCAAGATAAAGAGAACACGGGTAGTCTCGTCTGTTAGCGCAGTTCGTGGACCCTGTCGCCAGTTCCATCGTCGACAGGTAATGCCAGTACTGTCACACCATATAGGTTCCCCAGGGGCTGCCAGCTCCGTTGCGGCTTGGCCGCTGGCCGTGGTGTGGAACTCTTCCTTTCCGGTGGCGCGGATCAGGAAAGGCGCGCCATCATATTTATCCAGATCTTCACCGCCAAAGGGGATCTGATGCTTGACAGAGATAGCGTTGTATATGTCTGTCAATCGGTTGACGCGCGGTAGACCGCCCTTATTGACACGAAGTATCAGGGCTTCCAAGCTGTTACGAGTGCGCTGGGGCTTGGCGCCGAAGGCCTTGTAAGCTTCTCGCCAAGCTGCGATATGCGGGAGCTCAACGACGGGTTGGGTCGACGTGAGGGTCTTGACGTGTTCTTCTGCTTCCCCCAACATCGCCTCACTGGCTGCGTCGCTGGGTCCTGGAGGGATGCCTTCGGCTTGTATCAGGAGGGCTCGATAATCCGGGCGAAGCTGAAATATTTCAGGCGCTATGCGTGCTTCGCCCAGAATACTCTGTGTTTTGGTTGGTCCACTCATGGCGCGATAGATGTGGTATGAACAAATATGTTGTAAAGATACCTGAAGGTATGACCGGGCTGAGAATAGAATGCGGATCTTAGTAGTGGATGGTATTCTGTATAGGACAGAATTCATGGGCATAAATCCGATGGACACAGAAACAAAGAAAAGAAGTTGGATTTACCTGCTCGAGCTCCGAGGGGTAAAATATACGTAAACATGACTGGTGTACTAAACTCGATCATCTCATTCCAGAGTTCTCATTTGAGTTAGGGGCATGTTAGAAAGACTATGATTGGTGAGTAAAAGAACAGTTGAGTGGTGGGGCCTTCAGTTACTCTGTGGGGCTCAAGCATCCTTAGGCAAGTCGATGCGCAGGCCTTAACTTATGATAGACGATCTCCCGACTGATTCGCAGGAGCCAAAACTTCTACCGCGGATGACAACGAAAACGGTTAGTCAAGGAGCCCACCCAATGCTACATAGCTCCAATAGTAGGGTAAGGTAACCCCTTGAGCGGGGAAAGTCAGTTCCAAATTGGGGTTTGGATGTACAACCATAAAGTATTTTCTTTTCGCCAGTCATAAATCTCTCGTAACAGTGTCACCATCATCATCCTTTAACAGGCAAGCTTCAGCACGGGAAAAAGAGAAGGAGGAAAGGAATTAGTACTCATTATTTTTTTCCCCATCAACCTAGCTAGATCGGGCATTCACATGAGCGACAGCATCCATCCAAGGCACCGGATGGCTTCGTGCCAAGGGACTCCCGATACCCTGCTCCCCCTTGAATGCCCATTAATTAACTTCAAATCGTGTTGCTTCCAAACCATCATTGCCGCCTCCATCGTGCTAGACACATTGCTGAGTGAACGACACCCTTTGAGCTCTTCGAACCAGTCCAACACCTGGACTCTTTGGTGCTCGGGGGCAAGACAAGCTGCGATGAACAGAGCCCATAACGGGTACGGCATTGAACCGCTAAGAGCTTCCCGCCGTTCGTGAACTCGGCGTATCGCCTCAAACAGCTTCGGCATCAAATCTTTCTGTATCTCTTCCGCATCGCACCCGTACTGAGCCACTCGAAGATAAACCCAGGCTGCAGCCTCGAATGCCGCAGCATTGATATAAATCAGACTTTCCATGTCAGAATCTTCACACCATTGCTTTAGTTGGTTGAGTCGGTTCATTATGAGCTGCAGCTCCGTATGCATGACGGCCGCACTTTTCCGATTTGATCCTGTTCCCGAATGACGCTGAATAATCGAAGTTATCCAAGTGATGTTTTGGGTAAGCTCTGATGATAGCCCTGTATAAGGGTTTATCTGTGAACGGCCGTGCATTGATCTCAATATTGGGAATATGGACTTTCGCTGTGGTACTAGCCAGCCATTTAGGTCTTCAATCTCAAGCTCAGTTCCGGTAGTAGCAAGAAAAGCTTCAGAAATCGAAAAGTGGTCGGTAACAAAACGATAAACTTCTGGACTGAATGGTTTGTGCCCATATCGTTTTACAATGGACAGCCCTCCAAGGGTATGTACAGCCCATTCGCTGGTACTATTCGTGGCGATTTCCATCAGACTATGCAGCATAACAGATATCAAAAGGCCATCCCACTCGCACTGAGTTTTGCAATCATAAATATCTTCCAAGCCCTTGCTGCTGCATAAAAGTTGCCGCATGTCCTGGAGTGGCCGCAGCTTGTGTTGAAGCATAGACGAATAGAATTTCTGGCGCTGATGCTGGTGATTAACATGAGTTCGGTTAAATAGACCGTGAGCTGCTAGGCTCATAATCATGTGTAAGAGGGGGCTGAATTGAAATGCTCGAGGCAATATTAGTTGTTGGAACGGGTTTCCCAGCTTTTTTGAAAGGACTCGATGAGCAGACCATTCTTGTATATCTAGCACTCTGTTAATAGTGATCAGGATCGATATTTTTAAGGCTTACAGTATTGTAATAATGTGCCATCGTTATGCTCTAGCCTTGGTAGCCCATTTAACGATGGCGGTAGTGAGAGTTCGGGCCGGTCAGGCGTTTCATCAGTTGTCGTGCTTGCATCCACGTAGGGAAATCGTCGCACCTCATCTGCCGCTGTGTGCAACCACCGCAACCTACCTGGCGGAACCGGCAGTAAGTAATTTGTTGTCTCTGGCATGCGGTTCTGTGGTGCGGTTCTTCCGAACGCAATTCCAGCACACCTCGTCTCATCTTCCCATTGGAGTCGAAGGCCATAACTGCAGGCTAGTCCTCGCCGGATACACCGACTACAGGAAGGGTGCTCCTCTACCAAGACGTTTCAGTTAGGTGACTAAACCTTTAGGGGGCAGGTCAATACGCGCATCGCTTACCAGAACACCTTCTCTTTTGACCTATGGCGTCATGTTAGCCAGCACCCTAATATTTGCAGGAGTTGAGGCATCACTTTTGCAATTCCAACATCCAGTACGATTACGTCGAATAGAACGCGGTCGATGGACCGAATCCATATCCGGTGTGTTTTTTAGGGGGGAGGTGCGCATCGACCTGCTTCTTTGTTTGAGTGACTTCTGGCGTGGCGAAGTGCATGGAGATTTTAAGCCCGGCCATGAATCTGGCTGGGGAGACTGACATACTTGAAAAGAGCCCACCAGCCCCACATATATCATATTCGTGAGCTAGAAATTTGGCGCGTCGACCTGCCTCACAAGTTCACGCCCTGTGGAGCAGTATGCCGCTCTTATGTCACCCCCTTCCCCACTTTGCTGTATTTCAAGCTAAAGAGAATGAGGGAAAGCCCACGGTATTGCACCTTCGTATCTTGGGGGAAACCTAGGATCTACGTGCACTGACTGAACACTTGGGGTAAATCATAGAGCTATTTGTGTCCTCTGTGTTGAACATCTCCTGCTATTAACTGTCCGGTATGCAAGATAAGAGTTCGTATCTTTCTCCTACTCCCACGGCTTCATCAGAGTGTTCGCTTCCATCTGCTGGTCAAATTGAGGAATGTGTGTAGTATGGCACCAAGGCTTGTTGGACTCCTCCTTGCGGACTGTGCACGCGAACCAGGAACACCAACCGTGACGGGGGAATGAGTTGTTGATGCTGTCACGAGTACTCTCATCGATCCAGCTACCAAAATCCTCGATGCCTTCATATACGCCGACATTATCATACAGCGTAGCAAGTTGGATCAACTGACCAAGGAATGTGATAGTTCCATCTACGCCCATATCCTGGTGGCGAATGATGGCCTCAGCAACAGCCTCGGCTTGATCGACGCTACCGCCGAGCACCTTAAGGACTTCCATTGCTTTGATGCCGCCATAGATATCGAAAGACATGCGCGTCGAGGTGAAGTAAGCTTCCGCGGTACCAATATCGTGCAAAAGGCAAGTAAGTGCCCAGGTGGCTGGTGACAGCGATTGAGCATGATCAGGCAGTAAACGCTTTGCAATAATAGTTCCTAGTCGAATATTTAGCAATGCTTCCTGGCCGTGTCATTTCATAACTAACCCCAATAAAAGACACGCATGGAGTGGTTGTAGGCTTCTGGGCTCAGGCGTGCCTTGGCAAAGGCTTGAGCTTCAGCGACAAGTTTGTCTTCAGACGGGAACGGAATGTCTTGAGTCTTATAAGGAGGTATTTCTTGAAGCTTTACCACAGAATCTATGATCTTCTTAGCGCTCACGGGAACAGCAGTCCAACCGTTGGCCTGAACTTCAATGGAAGACATCTCGTTTTTCTGAGCGATGAGAGTGTGGAGCGAAATAGGGTCTGATAGAAGGGGGAAACTTGTGTGAGAAAGAAGAGGAATGATATTGAGGAGAAGAGGTTTGTTGGACATCTATATATACTTGAATTGATGCCTTCATTCACGTGCCGAGCCTTGAAAGCTCGCCACCGATGTGGCGTACTAAAAATTAAGACATGCTTACGATGTACATGCTTGAATGTACTATTTCTAAGCGGAGCTGAGAAAAATCTGATATCATTATGTATCGAATGGATATCATCTGAGGCTCGCCTTTAAACCCTCAACTCAATAGCCTAGGGGGGGAAAGAAAACACGGACCTTGAGGCCAGCAGAATTCAGTGCGAGCAGGGACCGCGTTTTCTTTACCCCCAAGGGCTGCTAAAAGATGGGGGAGGGAAAAAGCGGAGAATCATGAGCGGGCACTAAACTCAATATAGTAAATAAATGGAATTTAGTGGGCCGCTGACGTTGAAACCTCCCCGCTTCTGAATTTGACTGTTAATAGGCTTATGGAAAGTCGGGTTTACGATTTACAATGCAGGAGCCGATGGACCGGACAAGCATACTCAACCTTTACTCACGACTAAATTACTAAATTGCACTCACTCTGTGTGGCTAACCATCCAGTACCGTTCCAGGTCCAACGTCAATTCGACTCCGCTGAGTCTGAAGAGCCCTCCAGAAATGGGGAGATGCTGGACGTGCAAAAAACGCCGCCTTAAGTGTGACGGAGGTGTTCCATACTGCCAGAAATGTTGGGGCCACGGCGTGGAATGCCTTGGTTATAAGAAACCCCTGACTTGGGTCAAAGGTGTGGCTCGACGTGGGGCCATGAAGAATCGAACGTTTGGAGAGTCCGAGCAACAGTCCCTGTCGTTGAACGAGGAGTGGAATGGATTTTCCACATGTCAAGGATATCACTATCCGGCTCAAGCATCAATTCCATGGTCGGCCAGTTTCTCAATACCGATGACTCTCACGGAGCCTTTGTTCAAGGACCTGGGCAACATTCCTCGATTCTTCATCTACTATTGTTAGTTTTCACCAACCCTCTATTTCCCGACCACCAGCTTATCCATCTTTAGTCTCGAAGCGCGTCTGTGGTAGCCTTGTCTTTCAAGATAACCCAGAGAATCCATATCGTAAAATCATTCCCTGGATTAGATCGCCAATGGTGGCAACCGCTATCGTGACAGTAGCCGCGTGTCACTACATTCAAGGTCTCATGGGATCTACTTTGCCTGTATTACCGCCGCCAGCGACAGATCAAGCACCTCCACTTATCACGCCCAAATCTGATATCGCCGGGCTAACTACATCTGAGAGAGCGTTGATTGACTACTACTTGCGGTCGAAGGAACTAAGCTTGAACCTCGTTTCGTCTCACCTGACTATGCATCATTCGAGAGCTAGAGACAATGCCAGCGTTATTGCAATCGTCCTTCTGGCTGTTCTTGATATTTTTGAGAGCGGATCCGGAGCCTGGAATGTTCATCTCGAAGGATCCAAGAAATTGATCGAAGCTGGATCTATCAATAGATCTTCTGTTTGGGATAGCAGTGTTGAAGCTTTGCTATGCGAAGCCGCCACGTGAGTACTGCTGAGTCAGGTGTTACTTCATTGACATCAGCTAATACAAATCATTCTTGTAGTTTTCAGATACTTGGTTCGTCTCTGGCGAAACCAGGAGCTTTAAACAGTGAATCCACTCTCCCTGTAACGCAAATCAGAACTTCCTCGACTGTCGCGCCAATCGGATGCTCTGTCGCTATTCTGTCAGCTATTGAAACCTTTGCCCTGAAGCGACGAGTCAATGGTATGTTTGCTTTAAAGATAGCAGATGTCGAATACTTGAAGGACACACTACAACGTCTTCGTTCATATGACATTGCAGCGTGGGCGATGGATATCACATTGAACGATTCTATGGTGCCATACATGGATCTAATGCAACTCGGCACTATTTGGATGTTATCGGCTGAAATTTACGCCCGCCATGTCCTCTTCAATCTTACTGGGGATGCTTCCATCCTGAAACCATCACTTGTTGATGATCTTATAGCAAGATACACATTTCTGGAACGGGAAGACGATAATCTCCTCAAATGCCTGATATGGCCAACGTTCATCGCCGGAGCAGCGATTATTAATCGGCAGAGAAGACCTTGGGTGCTTAAAACATTAGACAGGATCTGGCATATCGGATATTGCGCGAATAGCAGGAATGCTGCAATGGTTCTAGAAAGCTTATGGAAGAAGCATGATTTAATGTCTTCTAAAAGCATGCCTCTACATAACAATTCAGTGGCAGCTGAAGATTTATCAGTTAACCACGACGCTTACAATTGGCTTCTTGAGCTCTCGCTCCTAAATGGCTCGTGGCTTTTCGTTTAACACCACCTGATTTATATAGTAAGTCAGTATAGAATTCTTACAATTCGCATCTTCAAAAATAAGTCGGTATCATAGGTTTTGAGGTAACAACAGCATTGCAGCCAGTAAAGTCAAGAGTCAACCTGTTGTTTACACTTTTTGTATCGCTTGGAAGTGTTGATGCAATATAAACTCTCTAGGTATGTCTTGGAACTTACAATAAATGACAAGCACGCCGAATTTGAATAGACAATTGAAAAGCAGCTGAATCACCCATCGGGATGTCTAAGCAAAAGCCCAGGCAACAGTTTAATAGACAACTCCGATTGGTTATTTAAAAGTACTTTATACCTCTCCTTTTGAGGATATTGTAAGGTTCAGGGTAGGACCGCTTATCTAATCTCCTTATCTTATCTCTGACACCCTTCGCACCGCCTTGACACAATGGGAGTCAGCCAGGTGCAGGGCTATTCAGGAGAGTCCGAGTTTGGTTAACCCCGCGACCAGGGTAGATCGATAGCTCTTGACTATTGACAGTAGCGGCGGATTCAAAAACATCTTAGCGCCATTTATTATTGGTTTCCTTCCTTTTAAACAGCTGTTAGCCAACAGATGCATCTATAAACTAGACTAAAACAGAAAAATATCCCAGTATTGCTATCTGTGCTTTGATACCATCATACGACTGCGCAATTAGAAGCGCCACAGCCGACAGGGATTTTATTACGCGATGTATAGAAAGGTCCCTTATAATTAGAAACTTCCTGATACCCTCCGATTTTACTCTTGTTTTGTGTACTCTGTTTCCGTCTCTAAACTTCTTGTGATCTCTCGTTGCCTCCTCCAATATGTGGAAACAGCAAAGAATTCTGGCCCTCTGGGTGTCATTGATATGTCCCTGCTCAGGTCTCATCATTAAGGAGGCTGCTCAGGGCGGACTGGCGTTGGCGCAAATTCTCTTCAGTAATTCTCGGGATATCTACTCCGCATCATCCGGCTACAGTGGAGATCCAGCTGCCATTAGGTCGTTTACGGATGGCCCTTTTGGGATGGAGAAGGGCATCATTCTGTCAACTGGAAGTTTAACCTCTCCATTAGCTCCTGGTGATACCTGCCCGAGCTCCTACACTACTGATTTGTACGATGCCTATACTCGTTCGTACTGTGGTGCAGATAGCTATAACGGAGCTAATTTCCTGTTGAACGTTGTTCTAACAAAGGCTACAACATTCCTCGTCGACATGGTTATTGCAAGCTGTGATCTTGCGTAAGTAGTCTACTTTCGGAAGGAACGTGCTGAAATGCTGACACCAACAAGCTCAGCCGATAAAGTCTTGCTTCTGATCGATGGAGTAAACTACGCAAAGGACGAGAATGGGGTTGCACTCGACTCCTCGTCAAAATATCTTACCGAGCCCTGGGGCATACCGGCACCTAATGGCGATACTGCGTTTTTGATGTCTTCTCCACCACTCCGATTTTCGATCTCACCCAAAACCCCATCCGTCGCGTTGAGGATTGCAGTATGCGATCGTCTGGATGGCTACGGCGATACTGCCGTCATGATCAAAATTCGACCCTGCAATGACTGCGACCAGTCGTTCAAGGTTGACTATGACACAACAAGTGTTACATCCACCACGACCTATGAAGCAACTTCTATAATCACGCAACCGGCTTCCGGGACTGCCCGAGGGACTATCTCTCATGTCACATATGTAACTCCTTCTGCTGCCAGTACTACATCAACGTCGCCAGACTCTACCTCGGAGGAGATTACTTCCTCAGCGGTATCAGCAACTTCGACATTTTCGACATCGTTCATGGCGTCAACGTCAGGCTCAACAGCATCGGCCACGGCGTCTTCTGCGCCACTTCCCTGTAACGAGATGAGCAATCCTTATCAAGCTCCTTCTGGTGCCAAGTTCCAAGTTGAATGTAATTCATACGCGACCGGCGGCAATCAAATCGGACCAAGTCACAATACTGTCGATTTATCAGCATGCATAGATTTGTGTGACACCACCGCAAACTGCCAGGCCGCACTACTTGATCGTAGTCAGTCGCTATGCTACTTACTGGACGGGACTGATGGTCCGGCTTTTAACAATTTGTACGATATGGCTACTTTGGTATCACCCACGCTATCTAAAACTGCATTGTCGGAGGCATCATCTACAACCACTTCATCCTCATCAACCGCGTCTACATCATCGGAATTATTACAGTCAACTCTTTCCAAAGATGTATCAACTATAGAGCCAGCAGAATCAATGACATCGTCAGCTCTACAGTCAGATTCTACATCAGAATCCACATCGGACGACTCTCCAAAGTCAACTGGAGTTTCATTGTCGCTAGAGTCTACATCAGCTATATTCACAACTACTACAACCTTCGTTGATACCGCTACTAGTATCGGGATGTCAATTATAGAGACGTTAACTACTAAGACACTAACTACGGAGGCACCAGTGGTCGACACTTCAACTGTTATGACTTCAGCCACCGCAACCAATCAAAGCTCAATGTCCGATGGAGCTGGCTGCAAGAGGCGCAGAAGATCGCAACGATAAGGGGGACGAGATTGGTAATAGCATCGTTCACCTGAGTCATTCATTGGTGGTTGAAAACTTTTGATACCAAACTCAGTCAGTCTATGGTACAATAAAATCATTAAAAAGAGCCAATTCTTCAAATCTTCCAGCTAGATCTTGTGCCCGACCATCATTTTGAGAAGACATGGCAACTCCAAAGTCCACAATGCACGATACAGCAACGTCAGCCAGATTGTGATGATGGCCGCGAAGCTCAAGGTGTTTCATATATTGACGGGCTTCCTCATTCGAGATCATGCCCGCCTCTAAACCAATTGCCATATAAGCCTGGGCGACCTTTCCGATGACAGCAAAACGAACATAGATCTCTTTTATCCAACCCATACCCAACGCTATATTGAGACGCCAGCCGAAGGTATCCCGGTTCCGGAGTGTAACATACATAACATGCAGAACGGCGCCGTTGATTATGAAGTTGTAGAATCTTGGGTCATAATTCGAGGTGTAATCAAGAAGGATCCTTTGTAGTTGTCTTAGCGACGCGTTAAAGGCAGCTTCGGGTGAACTGTCCTGCGATGAAAATGAATGTAATCGGACGTTCTCGGTCGGTTCCTGGAATGGACGAAATAGATCAAGGATAATTGTATGGAAATATGCACTACATCGCATCAGCTATATGAAAAGACAACAAAAGAAATAAAGAATGCAGGAGGAAAAGATAAAAGGATAGAATGAGACCCGGCTAGCAAAAAGAAACATCGAACATCTTGTTTAACTTACTGAATAACGGAAACATGCGGGAGTTTCTGATCTTGCCTCTTTATGCCTTGAGGGAGATTGTCTGCCCAAGCCAGCAGCTTTTGATACTTTGACTCAACAAATGCATACGGAACAACTTCTTGCAGTGGGGCCGCATAAGTTCTGCTATACACAACCTGTATTTCTTGAGAGATTGTCCATAATTTGCACCACTGTATGAAGCTGTGGTCGAAACACTCGGGCTGTGGATAGACAGGCCAGTCATACGAGCTAGTACTGCTTGACGAGCCAGGTATAGGCAGCATTGGGGGAAATTCAATTGGTTTGCCCTTGTAGTAGCTCGTATGGAGACTGTTTATAGTGTCGGTTGCGTCAGCAGCGTCGGCATCAACATGCTCTTTACCTACCTTAACCAAGTATAGTAGCCCCAGGCAGCGTGAGCGGAAGCCCTGAGGGATTTAGGAGGTAGCTGGTGGAGTCTTTGGTAGAGCTGAGGCGTGTGCCGGACTCCTATCAAGGACATTCGCTCTGCCATACAGCGTCCGTCGGCGAACAACTCAAGAAAAGTCTCATCTTTGCCGTGCATCATGTTCGCTACGCCCAGCGTGATCAAGGCTTCGAGACTGACAATCGAGTCTGACAGTCGCTCCGCTTGCGAGAGAGTTTGTGCCTCATCAAGAAATGCAGCCGCGAGCGGGATAGCTCTTGAGTCGAGGGAGGAGTAGCACATCTAAGAGCTGGCGGTCAACAAACTGCGGAAGCAAGGGTCATCTGGTCCCTACCCACCGAAGCTAAACATAGCAAGGAGCTTACAAGGAAAGAAGAGCAAAACTCTAAACGACCATCAACAAGGTCATCAAGGAAAATGGCCTTGTCAAATGCCCCAATTATACCATGTTCATTCTCAAAATACACAGACAGTAGACTGGCTGCGAACTCATCACTCACAGGGACCCGAGTCCAGTACTTGAAGCGCACTTGACCAAGTCTCGGATCACAGAATATTCTATCCTTGAAAGGGCCTGATAGAGGCGAGTTACCTCGGCTGCTGGTGCCGCGGAGAGGGGATGGAGGTCCACAGATAAGGCCCTTGATTGAGCTGGCATCGAGGGGGTTGACCGAGAGCGTCTCGTAGTTCTCAAGCAGTGCATTTGTGGCGGCATATGGGAGGACAGAAGTCGGTCGGCGATCGAATATACTGTTTACGTCGATGGCTGAAGTATCGATATCGGCCAGTGCTGGGTAGGCGTTTCCATGGATCACCGCCAACTCAAACTCCAACCCTGACTGGGTGAATGGCAGCGTGGCCCGGGCAGTTTCGATATCCGATGGGCGTTTTCTGGTCATGGAATTTCTGATTGAAGACAAGACAGCCTCTAAATGCGGGGTTGACTTCAACCGTCGAATTGTCGCGAGAGCATCGTGTTCCGATGCTGATCGGAGATGCTGTACAATGTCTTGGTGTTGCTCGAGCTGAACTTGGACGTCAGTCAGTTGGCGCTCCAAAGCCCCTCGCCGTGTATCCTCTTTCTGAGCGTAGATGCACACATTGTTGCTCCCGCTGCAGCGATTGCAGGTTGGACGATCACCATCACACTAAAGGTCAATTGATAAAAGTCCATGGGGTAAATTAGATAAAAACGAACCGAAACCTTCTTAGCGCGACACCTATTGCACGCAAGCTTGACGTGAGGGCGCTTCTTAATGATTGGTGAAGCTGGGAAAGCCTCGGCATTAGCCCGATGTAACGGCCCCGGCAGGAGTTTCCGATGACCTCGTTTCATTGAATTAAGCGACTGGCCCCGGCGTAGATATGTGGTGTGTCGGATAGTTTGTTACAACGGTGAGGCATTTCTCTCAACGAAATGTGTCGCTGGATTCCTGCATGTGTTGGTTTTGTCGCTCGCGTTTATTGGTTTTGGGAAGCACCATCCACTCATAAAGCAAAATAATGCAGAGACTGACGTTCCTATTGACACATTATGCAGGGCGAGACCTCCGCGTTGCTGAGGCACCAAAGGGCAGCTCCGAGATCTCCTATTGGTCAGAACCGTCTTCTCAGCAAACTACTGGGCAACATGAGGAGTACCCTCCATAATTATTACGTCATCCTTCCATCCTTCAACAATACAAATTACAACTCTATTCATCTTCTAAGTGGTAGATGGATACTTAAATTAAGCAGCTTAGGGGCTTACTTGCCTGTGTTATTAGGCAGACTGGAGTAGCTCTTTGAATGGAGGAAAGGAAGAAGTTGAAATTCCTGAATTTCCGGTAGGAGCTAAGCTAATTGTAGCAACCCATAAGGGTGCCAGGACAGCTGGATGTATAAAAAGACGCTAGAACTATATACACTATTATCTCTACCTATGCTACTTTGCTCGGAAAATCCATGATACATGTCTATATGCTGAAAGCATTAAACGCTGCCAAAGCCAATGTCCCTAAACCGATAATGCTGGGAGGACGTCCTGTCACTGGAGCCGCGCTCTCCTCTACTGCTGAGAATATGCTGACTTGAGACATGTTCATACCAGTCGCCCTAAGTCGGTGTAGGAAGTACCCATCAAAGCTATCGGATCCCGTCGCTTTGTAACTGTCCATAAATTTATCCGGTAGTTCACACCAAAGAATGCAATCGCCGTAGAGGTTGACGGAGTTTGGAGAGCAGACCTCTCTCATTCCTCCATAAGAGTCGTTGGTCATAGGGATATAAGCTATTGGAACATCATCTACAAGAAATGGAAGTCGGCTCGGCAGGCTGTTTGTCTCGCACTCTCTAGTGACAATTTCGGTGAGATTGGCGAGTGAGCTGTTCGACATATTGAAGTGTTGAAGTGTTTTTGTAGTAAATGTGTATGGTATCTGTGAAATCCTATGTAGGATATATATGATGGTTTAATTGTAGTGCGATCGGCTGTGCGATACTTTAAATAATAAGATGCTGACATTTTATGGAGACCTAGGGATTTAGATGAATGAATAAGTGCCCGACAACCTTGCTGCCTGTTGGATCAGGTGCTTGTACGCCCAACTAGGCTAAATGAGAGCATAAAATCAAGGCTTTACCTCTTGGCGTCAGCAATTCCAAGTGCTAAACAAATCGAACGCCAATAACAAGGGTTAATTCTAAAGAGGATGAGTATCCCTGCAATTTAAGGCATTCAGGGGATATTGACAACCCGTTACTGGACATATGCTGCGCCCGGAAGAACATGCGCCGTCTGACAGCATTGGCTAGAGACAGGGGTTCAGAATGATCGATACGAATCCTCGGATGGGGAAAGCGACGGATGAAGATAGACACAACCAATAGCATCATTCAATCTGCCTTAACTGATTTTGTGATTAGATGGTAGCGGTACAGGTTCAAGATGCCTGTAGGGTACTAACCAGATGTCCAGCATGCTGAAGATTGCTATACAATGTATAGATTAGAATTAGAACAGCCCTACAACTGAAGTAACCGATGAAGCTGTATAGCCCTGAGAGAGACAATGCTTACACACACGCCGAAAGAGGGTAGGGCAGAAATGGTCCCGTACAAGCATCATCAAGGTGTGCATTTCATTGTGAATTGCCTGAACTCCTAGCTGCCGACCCAATTTTCACCTTCCAACGCCAGCGAAAAGCAACAAGATGAATCCTTACAGTCCCTCACATTGACTCCAAGTATGGTTGATGTGAATCGTGGCCGTTGTAGGTAGTTGTGGTTGTAGGTTGTTGATATGGGTGGCAGGAAGAGAAAAGAACCGGATCAAAGCAAGGAAAGAAAGGCATTTTGTGATGTGCCCAAACCTTTTCTATAGGGCAGGGCAAAAAAAGGTCATGTGTAGGCAAAGGAGTTACGATGCCCTTGTGGAAAGTATAAATACCTTAACGAACCTTATCTGATGGTACAAGCATCAGAGTCATGCTGCTTTAATGTGTAAACCCACGATTTCAACCAGTGGCATTGAGATGTGAAGATGAAGCCAGAATGTATTCTTTTGCCTGCGCTCTTGTAAGCGAAAGCTTCTCGGTAACATCAGGATGTATTGCATCGAAGTATGCGGCTAGTGAGTTGGGAGTCTACCACAGTGTCGTATATCACCCTCGGGTAACTCTCGGCTTGCGTGGATATCGGTAATACTGATATGTCTTGAGGCTGAGGTTGCGATGAAATTGGGGTCTCTATATGAAGGAGGACTTGGGGATAGAGGTAGCGTAGTTGGTTCTGAATCGCAGTGATGGAGAGGACTGTCGACTTCATTGGCGTGATTGGGCGCTAAATGGGGTCCTCGAACTGGAGCTTGTTAGAACATTCATATGTCGGCTACAAATATTGAGCGTGCACATGCCTGATTTTCTTTCCATGGGAGCCTCGGATAGATTGTCATTGAAGATGTCGGATTGCCTCTCCTGGACAGGCTTGACTTTACTGTCAATCTTCTGCTCTTGCACCGATATCGATGGATGAGGGGCAAGAATCCGAAGACCTTGGATTTCTGCCAGCACTGATTGGTGATGGCCATTCATGACAGGGACCAGGCTATTGAAATCATCCAAATCGAATAAAGCCCATACTCCCCGACGAAACAGGGGTATCTTTCCCTTATGCGCCTCTGGTCTGCACCTTTCGACAATTCTGCCCACCTCAAGTAGTCCCTTATATGCATTTTCTATAATACGGTTGATGCGATGCAGTTCGATTGGCATCCTTTCTAGGATGTTCAGATGCCTTTCCCGCAAGGTAATTAAGTACTGAAGGTCTTCATCGCAGGTGCTGACCAGGCTGAGGCTTCGACGAACCTGGATACTAGCTTGTCGGCTTCCGATTATTAATTTAATCAGATTGTATGTAACACTGCTAAGAGCTCCCACGGGAATGAGCTCTGCCATGTTGAAGGTACTGAATAATTTGGAGCGACGAGATGTGAGATGGAAAGGCGACAGCGAGGGTCAGTCTCAGTCCCAGGTACTGTGTTTTCAAGAGAACGCCTAGCAGCAGAACGCCTGGGAGAAGTAGATGCTAGTATGGATATGGTTAGTTTGTATAACATCATCTCCGTCAGAACACGGAAAGTCTACTACCCCTCTTTTTGTCTTTACGCTTACGACCAAAGTACACTACTGTAGGACACAAAGGCTCTTTCAGCCGCATTAAGACTAGTTTCGAGTTCGGCCGCCATTTTTTACCGCGCCCCTGTGTCAACTACATGTAGGTGAGAACGCAAACGCCGGAGCAATCCACAATCCACGCTTAGAATCAGACAGAGCCCATGAGACCCACGACCCAGACCATGCCCGTCTAAGCCACATAAAAAGTCCATGCGGAGAATTCCACTGGATGTAAAACCAAAAATTGGATGCCGTTAGTCCATCCATACTACTAGATTCTTTTATCATTCTTCATTCCCTAAATCTTTGTCTCGCTAGCCAGGCCCTTAATCTTCAAGTCTTGGGAGATCGTACCTGCCTGACAAAAGCGGCCACGAAGGGCCACCAACCAACCCACCTGCCCATCATGGCCGAGAAACCAGATGTAACGGTAGCTATCGATTTTGGCACCACTTTCACAAGTACTATACCGCAGCATCGTATTCATAAGCTGTGAGGTTTGCTAATCATCACCTAGCTGTTGCTTTCTTGTTGCCGAATGGAACGATCCACTGCTTCAACAACTGGCCTGGAAATAAAAACAGTGGTGAAACCAAGGTCCCCAGCCGTCTTGTCTATAATCATGACAATACAGTGTCTTCATGGGGTTTCTCCTGTTCTATTTATGATGAACCCTTACCAATTGGAAAGAAAGAGTATCCTTACTTCAAGATGTTCCTTGATGAGGAAACCTGCGAGGAGATGAGGAACGCAGGTCAGAGTTCAATCCGTAGTACGACTGAGGCTTCGAGATGCGTCACAGACTACCTTCAGCAGATATACCGGCACATCAAAACAACGTACGAGGAGATGACAGGCGCCAATTGGGCCAGCTCAGCCGTTGTCTTTCTTTTCAGTGTACCTACGACATGGAAAGGATTGGATGCGACCAACACGTTCAAGGCTGCCATCAGAGCCGCAGGCTTCGGTGCTGAAGGACCTCGTCACTCAGCGGAAATTGATCTCACTGAGGCAGAGGCCGCTGCTGTAGACACTCTCAAGAACGGCCTAGTCAAATTCAGCACTGGGGATGTGTTCCTCATTGTAGATGCTGGTGGTGGCACCACGGACTTTTCTTTGGTCCAGGTTACCAGTGTTAACAAAGGCCGACCCCAGATGTCTCAGATTGCCGAGGTTGGTGGAATTGGAATTGGCTCGACTCTTATCGACTTTAGTTTCAGAAAGCTTGTCGAAGAGCGATTGGCTAAATGCCCTGACGTACCCTTTAATATTACGAACGGCCTCGCTGAGACGATGATGAAGAGTGAGCATTTCAAAGGTGTCAAGCACCTTTTTGGTGATCCTGCAGCCATTGCCCAGTCCTATAGAATTCCCATGCCCGGCGTCCCAAATGATTTCAGGCATGCCCGGCTTCGTGCTAAGGCAGGGTACATGCTATTCGATAGGTAGGCTTGGATAGGAATAGAGTATTCGTGCTGTATAGCTAACTGCAATATAGGTCCGAGATACAGAGCCTTTTTGACCCCCATGTCGAGCGCATCTTGGTTGGGGTTCGCGAGCGATTGGCCTGGATGGTGCACCAAGGGCGCACTGAGCAAGTGGTATGATCTTAAATCTAACACCCATCGCAGTCTTACACTAACTGTCGGTATAGATGTACGCAGTTCTGTCGGGAGAATTGGGCAATTCCAAATATGTCCAAAGACGACTTAGGGAGTATTTCAGTCGATTCAGCCACCCAAACGCTCAGAATATTAAGGTTATAGTGAACAAGAACCCGAAAACCACTGTCGTCAGGGGCCTACTTGAAAACCAGCAGCGAAAGCTGGAAGATCCAGGTATCCCAGTCATCGCCACGTATGTGGCAAGAATAAGTTACGGAGTAGTACGTCAGGAAAAGTACGATCCTACGGTTCACATAGGCGCACAGCTGGAGCCGGATCGATTTGACACGGCTCTGCAATGGGCTGATGGACAAATAGAATGGCTCATTCGCAAGGTATGATTTAAGACAGCTATGTGCACAGGTATTAACTGAGTTTCAAGGGAGATAATATCGATCCTACGAAGCCAATAATGACAAGCCTCAGCAAACGACTACGTCCTGGAGAGTCAGCGATATCTGTCACCACCCAGATTGTTTCCTCAACAAGCGAGCTGAATTGGCTCCCCCAGAGCTTGCTAAAGGGTATGCTATAACAACCTTACAGAATTCTTAACTTGTACGGTTAACTCAAAATCACAGCTGGAGTTAAGAAGCTTTGTCAAGTCCAGTCCACTCTCACTGACCTTAGACCGGAGGAGCTTGTTCTTGTTCAGAAGCGTGGTTGGCGTTTCTTCCGAAAGGGATATAAGTATTATGAATGTAATTTTGATGTTCGTCTCCTTGCATTTCCGGCTGACTTACGGTTCGAGGTGTGGTTTAAAGATAAGAAGTTTTCTCGAGGCCACGAGCCCATCAAGGTTAAATGGAATAAAACGAGTTAGTCTAGTACAGAAATGGAAATGCTATAAGTTACATAACAAGATCCCCCAATCTCCATGGCCACAACTTTAAGAAATAACTGTGTCGGTAATATGCTTATCCACAAGCCCCTAGAGGACTTGGAAGCGATGACAGATTCCTGACGTAAAGGCTCAATCATACTCCATGTGGTTTAGTGCCGCTGAGTGCGTTCTATCCAACTTGACATTGGGCTGTAAGCCACATGGCGTCACGTGGTCTTTGAGCTGCAAAACGTCACGCCACCAGCCGGTCCAGACCTTCTTAACTCAATTTCAGCTCGTAAGCCGCATGTCAGCACCTAGTTCTTAAACTGCAGCCACCAGCCGTTTCAACCCGGAGATTAACTAACAACGGGTCGCAATACAATAGAGTGATAATAACCTCCACAAAGTGACGGAGATTTCAGTCGCTACATGACCCATCCAAGTCGAGCACAGGCAAGACGACTGTGTCTGGGTTATCCCTAAGCATCATTGATACCAAGATTTATTTGCCATCACAATGCAATGCTTGCTAAACAGCATGTAGTCTGAAATCCCGAAGAATAAGATCTAGGGAGAGGTCTGGACTCAGCCTTCCTTTACTATATCTTCTAAGTAATTTAAATTTAAGTTTATTAAAAAAGATCATATTTTATTTTAATACTACTGACTAGGTAAATATACTAAATAAATATAGCCTGCAATACCAGATGCATACCTTAACCTATTATTGAAAATAGTATTATAATACTGTGAAATATTCTAAATACCCTGCCTTAGTTCAGCTCAGCGCGGTTGTTACCTGTGCCCACTGGATTAGTAGCCGGTACCTCCTTTGGTTCATAAGTAATCTGTATATTACTGAACTGTTCAGGTTGAGGAGAAGTCGAGGGCATGCTTTGATAGTGTACACCAGCAGGGTTATATGTTGGCGAGCTAGAACTGGGACTAGCAGGCAGCCAAGCGGGGTTGCTAGCTTGAGCATTGTATACTGGTGGTGAAGCAAAGCTTGGCTGATGTGGTGGTTGATGTGGTGGCTGTGTGGTTGGACTGATTATTTGTTCAACTGGGGGCATATTCGTGGGCTTCTTCCGGCAGTAGAAGAAGATGCCAAGGATTACGAGAGCAATTATTGCGAGGCCACCGATAACACCACCGACAATAGCGCCGACGGGGGTTGGATTTGAAGGTGATGTTGTAGATGTTGGTGGAATAGTGGTAGTCACGGTTGAAGTATCCGGTTCGGTTGAGGTGGATTCCACATCGATTGTGCTGGTAAAAGGCGGGTAATCTTGCATATAGAATGTATCTTGGGCATTACTTGGGTAGCAATTGACGGCAGTGTATGTCATATCTCGATTCGCCCTCGACGACATGAAGATAGTCCAACATTGTGGACGGTCCGATGGGCTTGGGGAAACAGTCAGCACGCGGGTGATAAACTCTCAGGGAGGAGACGGGTACAAACCAGCATGCGGTTCCCGATGTACATTGGTCGGTGCTGCTTGTGTCCACGCTCGCAAAAGGAACGCAGACAGAGAAGAAGGTCGTAGAAGCACAATCGGATAGAGGCCCTTTACAACAGCCACGTATACTACCATAGTTCACACATGACTGTCCTACTCCACCACATGTCGAAGAATCCGCTTTCACTTTGTTGGTAAATCTTTCACTGGGACATGGAAATTAACTGACATTTCTGCTCAACATTCCAACCGCAATAGTCTGAGGGCATGGAATAATCTCGTGGAAATAGTCTCATTTCTAGAGTTGTTGGTGGCGATGTTGGGGCCGGCGATACTTCCCTCTCGAACTTCTCCAGCAGTTCAGCCATACTCGTCATCCTTGGGGACGGCAAAGTAGGCTCCGCCCTTCCCTCCGCGGCTAAAGCATAGCTCGCAATAATAAGAGGGGGAATCAAATATATTAGAGAAGTCATCTTTATGTGCGATGATGAAATTGATGTGCGATGATCTGTCCTTGATGCTGGCAAACTAAGAAAGCAAAGGGGACAGCCTCGTTATTATATGCCTTATTTAGATGCCAGGAAAGATGTTCTGTACGTCGCATTCGATCAGTTACAAGTTATGTCGTGTGCCATCCTCCGCTTGGAAACGGACGGAGATGGCGGCACGATGAGACAGGAGGGCTGCCACATAGCTGCCCTCTCCAATAGCAAGCCTGCCATGTAACGCCCGGGTGTTAGTGTTCTTTTCTGTCTTTTTTCTTGTTCAATGCCACAAAGAAATTCTCAGAGGAATCATATGATGGGTGTTCGAGGCCTTGGCTTGCTGCACTCAACGGTACTATTAGACGTGTGGCTGTAGCTGAAAGACTAGGCTGAATGAACGTGACCACCCAACCTCTGATAGTCTTAGCGCCTCAAGAGATCACCATGACGGTCAAGTCATACCATTGCAATACTGCTTCAGCTTTTCCCAAATCCTCGAATTGAGTTTATGATGGGCAGAGTTGGAAGTGACTCTGATTCGAGTTACCCACCGCACCGAAAAGGTCAAGTATTCGCACTTTAGACACATTAGATGAAGTTCTACGTCCGATCGACAGAATAAATTGCAGATGCATTATTTACGTAAACCTCGCCCGACACTAGTCTCTCCAGCTTTTGTATATAAGGGCAAGAAATAAGGAAACTCTCTTTCATGCGTAGAAAGGGCCAGCAGTCTTTGGCAAGGTAAAAGACGCAGTGATATTGCGAGTCTGAAGCGAACGTAGAGGGAACAGGTACAGTACCTTGCTCCACACTTTCCTATACTGAGACAGTTAGCTAGAAGCAGTCAGACACGATGCGGAGGATGGTGGCGTCGGGGTGTCGTTCTAGAATTACAAAGTGGCTAGATCGATGGCAATGGCTGGCTGACAAGGCGTTTTTGCTGCCCATCACAGACCGGGGCTGTCATCAATTCCTTGCTCCCGAACCTATACGGAAAGATTTCACGTTGTATCATTTTTGACAATTACACAGTGGACATACTTTACTTTACAGCAGAGCCGACATTTGTGAGTAACTCCTTGCTTACCATAGTCACTTCTGTCCAGTAGTTGTCATACCTGAATACCACTATCGCCTCTTCGACACTGGTTCTGGTCTACAACTCGAGGGATCGTTGATCTAATGTGATGTTTATTCGATAATAAATGGGAGTTCCTGAACGTCGGGCCCATCGCCTGCCCTAGCCGATGGTGGGCCGAATGTGGATGTAAATGTGAGGGTCTTACATGTGTTCCGCAGAAACGCGGAAGGCCAAGAAGCCGGTACACGCTAGGGTTGCCGCAGAGCCTCCGTCAGGTAGCGGGATACTAACAAATTGTGCTTATAACCTTAAGACTAAAGCTAAAATATAACCCAACTTTTAACTTTAAGAGAAATACATAATCTATCTAGGCGGCAGCTTTTGAGTTTATGTCTCAGCCAGGTTGCATCAAAAGAGATGTTGTTATTTCGTAATAGCCAAGCCTGGCTTCAGGTCTACAGTATAGTTTATAATGCAAAAAGAGACAATGCATTTTCTTGAGACTCACGTGTTAATATTATATATACGTAATTACAATAAGCGGAGAACTCACTCCAGTGTGGTTAAATCTAACTTGTAACACGAGATTTTCATACTGCACCTCCATTATAGAGTTCAGTAAATTCTACAAGTACTTAAAGCGCCGTTTCTCACGATATTCACTCTTTATCTCTTCCTTCCTTACTTATTCTTCTTTTACCTTCCCTAGCCTAGGTCAATTATCACATATCTGATTAGCCACGATGCAGCAATTCCTCCTTATGTTGTCTCTGGCTCACTACGCACTCTCATTTGCCGATTTTCCGAACCTTGCAGCCGTCGATGACCCAACAGCAGCAGCAGAATCTGCTTGCGCCACAGTTGTCTCTGTCGTCAATCACTGCACTAAGGTACTCCCTTCCAATGCCCCACTTGAAGCCTCTGCTTCATGCCTTTGCTGTGACTCGACAAAAAACATACACTCTGAATACACAGTGTGTGCCGAAGCTTTAGTTACTGTTACTGGTTTGTTCCATCTTATTCCAAACGAGATTAATACTTACCGCTTGCAGAGCTTTTCTACGCCGCCTCGGGTTGCGACGGGGCAGGGGATATATGCACCGGGGGTGCCGCAGAGGCAACACCTAGCTCATCTGATGAGACATCTCCGGATACCTCAGCTGTCGAAACTACATCCGAAGCAAACATTCAGCCGGACTCTACACAACCAGGAACTACTACCGAACCTACTCCCACAAGTGTCATTCCGACTGAGCCGGCTGTTCAAACTGCCGCTGCACCAAGTGACAAGATGTATTCAATACACGCCATGAGCTTCATTCTCGCTTTCTTCCTGGCGTACTGGGTCTTTGGCGCATAAGGCTATTGAACAGTGTTGTGTTTGGTGTGCAGCTAGCTGGAACACCTGCGCGGAGTAACTGGTTCTGTGTCAGTTTAACTTATGCAAGGTTCTCTCATTCTAGTCCAGTTTGACCCGCGTTCGATGTAGATGGACGGAGACGCATGTTGATCTGGGTCTACGATCAAATAATATGTCAATCTACTTTTTCTTTTTCATAAGATGAAAGGATCTGAACGCACCGGTAGCTGGTTTATGTATGTACTGGATGGAATTGCAACTACAGAAAATAATAATCATCGAGTTTGGATAGATGCATGATTCATACTGTGAGACAGGGGTCAGCACAAGCCGACCAATAATGAAACGAATCTTACTCAAGTATTATGGATACAAGTCAAGTAAGCCCGTGAGCGCTTGTTGTTTGTTAGTTCTCCCCTTTCCATAATTTATTTGTATACCCGTGTCCTGGCTGATATGACTTCCCGCATCCCGCCTTTCCCAGAACCTGCCGTGTACACTGAAAGTTTTTGTGCACGATGTTTGAGTCTTGGCCTCTACTCAATCTCATCCAGGTCCTGGCCTTCCGATAAACAAGGCTTCGAAGATGTGATACTGACAATAGACGGTACTACAGATGACAGTTGGGCGTCTCCGTCGTGTGCTCTGTGTCAGCTTTCTAAATCATGCGCTCCTCCGATTTTAGATACGTCGATGGCATGGCGAAACGAGCGATCTATAATCCTTCGTAATCCGGAATCTACTGGGGAGATAATCGGGGATGTCACAAAATCACGACATGTCCTTGCTGTTAAAAACAGACATATCTCGCAACAACCTAGTGCAGATAATAGTGTCTGTCTACAGTCTAATTCGGCTCCGACAATTAGAATCTTGTATCCTTAATACATTGACTTTTATATCCTTTAACACTGGCTCTTAACGTGTTTAAACAGCTACAACCTATGTAGTCTAGAAGAAGTCTCTAAATTGCAGGGTTTGCAAGTTATTGATGTCAATACCTAAGAATTAGAGATTGCAGGAAAAGGAACCCGCTATATCGCCGTAAGTTATATATAGAGGCAACAGAAAGGAATAGATATCCACAGAATTAATTTCAACAAGGCAGATACGTAATTAGGTAATAAAGGAGGTACTTTTAGTTAACTAGTTATAAGTAGTCTAACATTTACAAACTACTTAAGATGAATATATTTAAAATATCTAAAGATCTCTTCTTTTTACACTTAAATCTTATCTTTTACACCTTAATATTACTTTATAGGCTTTCTACTACCTAGCTTAAGAACCTATTTACCTTTACCTCTACTAATCTTAAGCATTAACATAAAATACCTTCTTTTTATTTCCTTTGTAATCAGTACCTTCGTTAATACTACACCTTTGTTCCTTGCTCCTCGTTAAGAGGAATACTCCTTAGGCAATAAATTCTGCAGCATTAGTTACATCCCAGAGTCCTACACCTACTGTCCCGATGGTAACAGCGGTAGCGGCGGCTGTGCTCCTGGATATAGTTGCGGCATAGCCGACAATGGCGTGGGGGGCTGCTGCCTGGATGGTGAAACCTGCACCGGCGCCGCTCCCCTTCCCTCGAGCTATGACGAGAGCGATTTCGCTCCTACTGCCGACCCAACTACTACCATAGAAGACCCGACCACTGCAACCGCCGACGACGCACCAACCGAGACCACAGAGCCTGCTACTAGTGAAACCAAGCCTTCAGATGGTATTAGTGAAGACACGCCTTCAGGTGATACTGGTAAAGGCAAGACTTCAGATAATGGTAATGCGGGTGCATCCAATCAGCTTGATAATACTGTTAGCTATCTACTTGTTGGCGCTATGGCTCTTCTGATCTAAACTGATGTTATCATATGGACTGATTGTATGATGTGTGGGGGATTGTTTAGCTATTCTGTCGCTGGCAACATATTTGGGCAAAGGTGTTACGACTTGGATGTCGTCTTTATTGTCTGTTTTGCGGTCCTGCAAGGTACCTGAACCTAGTACTCGAGATGAACATATTGTTTTGATTTTTTATTTAGTTTCAGTTGCTATTAAACATCTTCTGTTTGTACTTCTAGTTGCTTTATACTTCGATGATATTTCCACTGTAGAATTCTTCATGGTTCTTATTTCCCCCAACGATAAATACTAACCTAGACCAGGCAAAAGCCACTGTAACTATATGCGATCCGAACTCCGTCACGTGATATCCCAGAAACAGGGATACAGGTAAACTGCGAGGGCTCTCATGCGTCACATTGTTTGTACTGCCATCGAAAATCCTGATAACACGGCCTTGTTTACAGCCCTCCCTTCCCTGTTTCTATTTTGGAACTATCTAGCTCTAGAGAACAAACTACACCATGACGCAGATTTCTGAGATTCTGCCATGGCACTATCAATTTCTCTTCATGGTTCTTGAGGTATGCACCCTGAGATATTGTCGTGTTTCGACGCATCTGCCTAACTCATCCATAGCCAACTGCAATTTTTACTGCCCTTCTTCTGATTCCAGTATCACCACCCAATCACTTTCACTCCCTCGCTCCGGATGATAGTGCTGGACCTTTTTGGTCGCCCTCTGCATTCCAGACGCGTTGCGATGCTGAGTCAGCTTGGAATACCCCGCAGCTACGCGGTCTTTGGTACGCGTACATGGCTGCCCTTGCTTTTAGTGGCGTTATTGAGCCACTGCTTTTGTACGTGGCGCGATACAAATTGCGTGACACAAGAGACGTCGAGCAGGTTATAAAGGCAGTATTGGCCTCGTTCTTGGTTTTCGATATATTTCACGCCGGTGCGACATTGGCCGTGACTGGCGTTGCCGCTGTGCTTCCAGGATCTAGTATGCATGTCTACGCTATGGTAAACGTTTGGGTTCCGATTGCATGGTTGCTGTTGAGGATATCGTGGATGTCGGGTTTCGGAAGAAAGTCTGCTGTGAACAGGACTAAAACGGAGTAAGCTGTCTGGTTACTCGGATGACCGGAGCATTTAGTTATGAATCAGGTATAGTGATGTAGCGGAATGTATGGCAAGACTGAATTTTAAAAATAGAACCCGGCTCAATTATCAATTAACAGCTCAGAGAGCATTGGATGTCCTGTTATCTCCCCCAGCCACGCTTCCGTTTTCATTCATTCCTCGGTCCGTAGATTTAATCCTTGCGGGATGACTTCAGAACGTCGAACCTAAATCTCGGCCCGCCGGGACTATCCGATAACCCAACCAATCGAGTGTCACAGTTCGTTCGCAGTCTTCCTCAATCAGGTTATAAGCTTAGCTGATCACAAGCAGATCGCGATTTGGCTTCCATCATATCTCGGTCATTGTATACTCAAGCGGAAAAGGCCAATTAGAGTAAAGTCAAGTGGAATTTAACACGTTAGCTCCAGTCCGTCTTTTTAGAACTGGAGAAGATCATCTTTGGCTATCTGAGCTACTGTCCTGCCGTCTCTTGGCATGAAGATCGGTTTGAAGTACGAATGAAAGGTCCAATTACGAGTCAGCATCATTGAAACATGCTTCAATCTAAAGAAACCTGGCACATGCAAATGGACATTGGGTGGGTCACTTTCTCAATTGAGCTACTATGCACAAGCCGATCTGACCAAGAGCGGCAATACAAAGCAAGATGAGATGTAATGAGGCTGGCTAGTAGAGCTCAATTTTTCAGCCGCCTTATCATAGATCGGAGCGGTGAGTGTTGTCTGAACAATATTTCGAAGGTGGAAGTCACCATGTCTCACAAACCACGTTGCTGAGGTGTGCTTATTTAAACCCTTCAATGGCCCTTCAATACCCTTCACTCACTCACCAAGTCATCTATCCCGACTACTTACAAACTGCCCCAAACTTCATTTAAACTCTTTCTCGCAACACCGAAACCACCATGGACGCGCTCCCCGCCCATCAAAGGCCATTCGACCTGCCAACACCTTCCGAGCGAGTAACGTGCTCGAACGGCAATGAAGCGTATCGCTGGGTCCTCACCGAGAGTGAACGTCTCCACATGGCAGAGATGCTTGGTGTCGACAGTAAGTATAAGTCCAATGCGACACGGGCGTTGACTGAACTTGCTGACAAAATACAGAGAGTTCTATCGGCATCCGAGGCAACGTGATGAATCGGGACCGCATGGTCTGTGAAGGCTGTGGTAAACATTCTGGACTTGATGATATGGTTCATAATGCGCTTTACGCTGGTGTCCACTCTGCATCATTTGTGAAAGAGATTGTTGTTGATGGCAAGCCTCCCGGTAACGGGAGTCCTGCGCACGAGATCTTCTGTTCGAATTGCACTACGAAGCACGTCGATGTTGGATACTGGGAGGGTGTGGAGCCATGGAGTGAGTAGGTAAAGTCTTAGTTGGATATCTAACCTCTATTTAATTGACTGGTAACTCTCATGCGATCGTTCTATGACATGAGGGTGATATGCTGTTCTTGGTACTCTGACTGCCCAGCACGACAAGCCATCATTGCTTGACCATCCATAAACCCATACATATAACACTCTCCAACCAATTGATACCCTCCCTCATCACCCTTCGGCCTGAGAACAAAAGGAACGTCCGCACCAAGTAGTACAGCACAAACATCCCCAGTCTCCATGGCAGAAGGCCCCATTCCCCAACATCCATCAGTCGTATTGAAGAAGCGACGATTGACCGCATGAGACTTAAAGCTGGGAGTGAATGCTTTGCGAACCTCTAAAACAGTATCTAGATTCCAGAATCCATCCCCATCCTTTGGCTTCAGGTGAGCTTGGTAGAAGGTATTGTTGAGATGCATGCAATATCCTGCCAACTGCTCAACTACTCGCTCGCGACCATCCATGGGTTGATTTCCTTTGATCTTGTAGTGGCATGCAAGTGTCGATGCAAATGCCATCATCGTCTCGATTGGTCGATACGGGTGTGGTTTCTGACTTGCTACATCCCAGCATATATCGAGGAGCTGCGCTCCAAAGTCTTTGTCCTCTTCGAAATCGGATGCCGTCATTGTTCTTGTGAATTGATCAATCTGGCCAATGATAATACCGGATACTCTCAGTTGATCTCCATTAACCTGGACTTTGGGAGGCCTCTGCTCCTCCTTTCGAAGGCTAGCATCCCAGGCCTCCCAGTAAGCATCAGCATGACTTTCCGTTTTTTTATTCCATCTGGGTACCCAAGTCGGATATTTGGATTCACCCTTCAGACTCTGCTCTGTCTGATGAGCTTGAACTAGAAAGTTCAAAGAATTCTGAGCCAGACTAGCAGCCAACAATCGATGTTGTTCCTGGACATCCAGTGAATAGTTGGCCTGCAGCCACGGCTTATTCGTGACGGGATTCCTAGCTTTCGGATGACCAAGGAAGGCATAGACATGATCCAATTGATTGGTAGCATTGAAGTATCTCGAAGCCTCCAGAACAAGGACAAAGTCGAGGGTGCATTGGCTAGCAAGCATCTCGGCACAAGCTCTCAACAGTGGTGTTCGGTGTATCCACGAATCTGTCCTTTCATAGGTAGACCAGACGTTCCAAACAGCATACAAAGGAGCCCCCGAGAGCTTTTGGGATGTCTCAGTGCCCAATGCATGTCTGAGCTCCTCGAGGTAGTAGACGTTCCAAATGAACGCGGCGATCTTGCTAAATTCGATGGTGCTGTCTCCCCAAGTCGCTGTTGCTGACCTCGCAAGGCCGACTTCCTGAAGTACCCAAACACGAGAGAACCAAGAAAGGTCAAATAGTCTCCCCACACAATCCTTTCCGTTAGCGCCCAGTACAGAGCTGTGAACTGATCTTCGTCCATAGGGTCTTGCCATTGGATGCGGCTCGGGGGAAGATTCAGTTTTCATATAAACTGTCGGTACTTCTTCTTCATCAGGGTAGAAATACTCCTTGTCCGTTTTTGTGTGTATTTTGTAGTTGATGGTTTCTAGACAGCGAAATGCCTCAGCTGCAGAGCCTTCGGGGTCAGGACCAAGCCACACTACCACATGATGAGCATTGGTGTAGATAGCACCCATCAGATCAACCTGATGACCTTTTTCATTATTATCATTCTGATTGATGCAGATGGCATCTGCCCAAGCGACTTCCTCCATGTCAATGTTGCGCAGGCGTCGGAGTCCATCTGAAAGACTTCTTGTGATTTTGCAAGCGTGTCCTCCAAGTTTGATGCCGCTGACTTTATCCGGATTGCCCCAGACATAGGAGAGGGCTGTGTATGTTGTTCCGTTATCTAAATCGGACACGAAAAGCTCGCAGACTAGGGCATCGTCGGAACTGCCTGGAAGGATCTTGAGAAGCCGGAAATTGCGACCGGGGGGTATGGAGGAGTATGTGAAAGATTCGGAATCCATAGCTGAATTGTTGATCTTGAAGTCAATCGTTCGGACTTGTGAGTAGTAAGAAAATTAAATGTCAGACAAAGATCTGGTGATAAAGACCCCACACTTGGGCAAAGACACGAGCGGGGTATCACGTTGGCATTTGTATTGCTGCTTACTCGGTGCCTGGTATATTTCTTTGTCCTGTTAATAACTGGTAAAGCCCCACCAACTGGGCGCTTTTTGAAGCAACAACTAAACATGATAAGATTAACTATATACACGAAGGGTAACATATAGGATTATGCCAAGTATAACCGGTTTAAGTTTTTCCAGATTTGCTTGCCATCCTGCCAAAATTAACCTTATGCTTAACAAATGTCTGTCAGCTCTAGGCCAGACATTTAAATAGCTGGCAATCTGAATTGAACAGGGGTGTTCCCGTTAGACGTGGCAACAGTCGGGTTCGAGTTGCCATAGAAGTTGGGGCTATTGCTAGGGAGATACCAATAGATGCTAGTGGGTCCATTCTCAGAGGCGCAGGTCAGGAAAAGGTCAGAATCAGCTGTGCAGGCAATGAAGCTGTAGATCGCAGGGTAGGATGTAATGAAATCCTGCTGTTCGAATAGGAAGCCGTAATTACCACCGACAGGTATGACGGTGTAGGCATAGACCTTGGAACCATCGGGGGATGTGGCGTAAAGTCGCGAGGTATCTGCCTCGAGAGCGAACTCTGGTTGAGTTCCGGGAGCTTCTTTGGTGCCGATAAAGCCACTTGTTTGTAGGTACACACCAACTTCACTACCATCGTCGAGCCGGGCGAAAAGGGAGGCTTCCGGACCCGACGCTGTGGTGGTAGTCTCAGCGGTGACAGTAGTGGTGGTCTCAGCCATTGTAGTGGTAGTGGTCTCAGCGAGCACGGTGGTAGTGGTTCCGGCAAGTGTCGCAGACATTGACTCTTCCGCCAGAGTACCGGTAGTAGACACGTCAAGTGCCGCAGTGGTAGTGGACTCTTGACTAACAGCGGTAGTGCTGATCTCTTCCTCAGAGGTCACAGTGAAAACGTCACTGACAATGGCGGTCGTGGAGAACTCCTCGCTTGTGGCAACAGTAGTAGTCGCACTAACCGAGGTTGTCGTCAGAGGTCTGCATGGCCCCGCAAGAGCGAAGCCCGCCTGCGTAGAAACGAGGCAGATAGCGAGAGACTGGAGAGAGAAACGCATAGTTGGAAAGGAAAGACGAATAAACACAGATCGTGTAAATGAATGTGAATTGAGAAGCATGAGTTAAAAATTCAATCAGTCAGCGAGATGGGACTTTAAAGAAAGCCTTTCATGGTCTCCTTAATTTCCCATGCAGCCAGCTTCTCGAGCGATCGAAAACTATTGAATTGCTTGAACGTTTAAAGCCTGGCGCTCGGCACTTGTGTTAACGGCGCCGATGTAGTCGGTCAATCTAGTTGTAGGTGGTTAGATACCTGCCGGTCAGGGTTAGTAGCGGCCAAGATAAGGTTTCCATCGACATATTATTACGACTTTGGAGTATCAAGTCACACATCATCATTTCCTGCTTATTTCCATTTCTGCATCGAGGTAACCAATGGCCCAATCTATCAACAGAATAAGAGTACTGGCAACGCAAAAATTGTATGTATCAGATAAACGATGATTATTTACTAGCTGCATAACATGACCATGCGTGTTCTACCTCTGCTACCTTGGCCTTCTTTTACTCTGAATCCCCTGCCTGCAATATGGCAGGATGTAACACAGTGGCCTTCAAAGTAAATTTATTTTGTATATGTCCACTACTCCAATCTAGCGCTTATGTATGTCTCCGGTCTCACTTTCCAGCCCGACACCTACCAGAGGTTGCCCATCTTCCGCGACTGAATCCACGTAGCCATATCGAAGTCGTTTTTGCCCCATAATCTTTACAACTTCAAACGCCTCCTTCTTGCCAGCTTGCTCAGGAAGTTCAACATACTTGGAGCTCTGAACAACAGCGGATGCATAGCCAAGGATCTCTGGTCCAATAGCCAGATGAGCGAAGGCTATACTCACAATACCGCTGATCAGAAGTATCAAAGAAGCCACAAGGAATAACGATATCCACGACCAATGGACAGTATAGACTTCCACAAGGTTGCTCACCTCAGCAGGCGCCGTGATGTTGTCGTAGAAGTGAGAGTCGGCCTGCATAGCCGTCTCATAGACCTGGCCCACGAGGAGGTAACTGTTGATCACCTGCGCCAAGCGACGACCGAACTGTTCCGGGCTAGTGCTGTTGAATAAGCCGCCATCTGCGTCTACCTCTTCGCCGCTGATGGCGTTGTGTCGTGGATCGTTCAGGTATTGCATAGTGATATCGGCGTATTCCTGGGCCCCACCCGTAAGTGCGGGTAGCGCTGACACACGACTCCAGACTCTTTCAAAGGAAAGCATCGTGATGTTTTCTGTAGCGTGCTTTGTTCGAGAGAGACGTTGGGCAATGACAGAGCAGTTCTGGGGGCTAGATCTATCAACTCGAGAGCAGTGGACTCGTGATTCGACATAGCGCTGAGAGACGTTGCATTCAGCTTTAAAACGTGTTGGGTTCGCACGAGCGTCATCCTTAAATTCCGACATAAAAAGAAGCCTCGATGGCTTGACGTCAAGGTCAGATTCATTCTTGAAAAGGCTTGGGCGGCCGTAGAAGCTCTGTCCCAAACCCCAACCTCCTAACCGGTCTGAAAGGTTTCCCGTGTTAGACCAATAAGGGCCAACGAATCTATCCACCGCCATAGACCATGCAGTTTGTAGTTCGGTATTGTTGCGACCATGCCATGTACCATTGGGCTTTGGTATATAGCCCCCGTAAAGGTCAGGATTTGTCCAATTGAAGCTAGGCCAGATTTCAAGGCTCTTGTTCGTACTGGTGAGATTCCAACATGCGAGATGGAGATAGCTTGACTCGAGTTCAAATGTCACATTACCCGTAGTGACGTTGGTGACAGGGAGCCCAACTAATGCCGAGTATGAGTCGGGATTTGGGTCAGATGGAACATCTTGCCACTGGTCACCCTTGATGTCAAGGTTCGGAATTTTGACATTTCCCCAGAGGTCCATGGGATCGGTCTTTCTTTCCTCTGACGTAAGAAACAATGCGGCAAACATGTTCCTGATATAGCCCATCGTTCGAGATTGTCCTAACGAGGATGCTGGAGTAATGGGGAAGTCGCTTGCAGTTGATTCTCAGCGTCTGTGGAGAAATAAAGCACGCTGGAGGTAGAATTAACTGGTTCTAGTTTGGATTCAAGCGCTCGAAGGACGGCCTAGGATCCCAGCGGCGAAAAAGCCCAAAGCAAGAGAAGCACAATACCAAGGACATTAAACCTGCCGAGGCCGATCTGTGTGGTGAAAGTTGATCCAACAGTGCGGCTGCCGATCAATTGTTCGAGAAGTCCAAGCGTGGCCCCCTTCTCCAATTTCCACCGGGCAGCTTCAAAGACCATCCGCCCGACAATAGAGGCAAAAACGATAGGGAAAGCAGATGCAATCTAAACGGCTTCGTTAGTTACTACTTATAGAGCAGCAGGAATTGTTTGGAGGTACTAACAATATTAATTGCACTCTTCCATTTCTGGTATTCAGCCTGTTCTGTCTCATTCTTATCGAGACGCATGATGACAATGGCAAATGCTACGAGAGCGATGGGCACAATCGTCGCCGTACAGTCAGCGAGAAGCCTGCCAGGCATGAATTTTCGCTTAAATCCCCGCTCCCCATTTTGCACTGTATGGCTTTGCGGTGGCTCTGGCGGATCTGCACTGTCGACGCTAAGATCTGTAGTTCTGGGGTCTTTGATATCAGTAGCGTGAGGACGGTTATCTGTGGATGGGAAGTCGGCCAACAGGTACGACGGCTCTGAGGATTGAGGCATAGCTGCGTATTCAGAGAAAATGGATATCGAGAGGAAGAAGAGAGATTAAGTGCAGAGTATTATAAAAAAGATTGCCGAGGGCAAATTGGTAATTTCCAGATCTGCAAAGGATCCTTAGTCCTAGAACTAAAATCTCATTTGTCTTGGCGTCAACGGGGCATTGGTTGTTATAGAAGTGCTAATTGGCTGAGAACCTGTTCATTTCTATGCGTGACCACTTTGGGATTAGTACATGCAGATAAGATCTAGCTACTAGCCCTATTTCATCTGTGAAACTCCACAGGTTTTCCTCTGAATCCTTGTAACCTGTTTATCTGTGCTGTTGAAATTATTGGGGGCTGTTTAATTACTTTGCCACTCTTTAAGTCACGAGATAGCACGAATAATTAGCATATGATAATAAGATCACCTCTTATAATTTTAACAACAGTTGCTACACTTCATTTCCCACTTTCCAGCTAGCTCCTACTCTTGTTTTAATCTGAAGTACTACACGATCTTAACCTCCCCCTCTTTACTATCCCTGAAAAAATCCCCTAACCCTTTATCTTCAAAGTGTGAGTCCACGATACCAATCCTAGTATACGTTCTAGGCGCATTCTCGACAGGTACCAAACAGAGAGCTCTGATATATCCCATGTTGAAATCAGCCCACAGCAGGAAAAACAGTATCTCTGATCGTTCAACCTGTTCTTCAGCGCGGTCCCAGGAAACATACTTCCAGACATTCCATTCCCATAAATTATCCGAGTCTGAAACCATCCATGAATGATCTTCTTCATCGGGATCATCTTTCCTCATCGGACCTCTTAGGACCAGAAATCCATCTTTGACAGCACCCGTCGGATCCTTTCCAGCCGGGTCACAATGGGCTTCCAATATCGTGGCTTGAGGTTCACCCCATCTTTCGTGGTACCCTTCATCATAGCAGTACCAGCACCCCGCTTCTATGAGCCCATCCCATCTCTTGATATACCCTACGGAGAAGGGAGACCAAGAAGGTGCCATGTACTCGTCCCACCTCTTTACAGGCTCATCGGTGTGAATATGCCACACTAGCGATTTTAATAAGTCGTTCTCCCATAGTCCAGCGAGATATTTCCCAGCACCTTGTGATTGGCAGAGTTTTGCGAGACCCGAGAGAGCTGGCAGCCTATCGCTGTCTTTGGTGAGGATTAGTCTCCCGTAAATACCAATTAGCTTCCGCCATTGCTCATAAAGCATGTTGACTGTCTGGACGCTTTCTCTAGTTGGATCTGTGATTCTCGAGTTCCTCACCATGCTAAACTCGGTCCAAAGAGTAGCCTCTGATTTGTCTGCTTCAACCTCCATGCACTCGCACCTGAGACACTCAACGCACTCCCATATCATTTCACTCTCAGTAAAGTGGACGATCCTTCGCGCCAGTATGTTCTCTTGGAGAACCCAGCCTCTCTGATTCAATGGAGAGCTGGTGATTTTCCATCGGTGCCGAGACTTTCCCATTGTGGGGTCAGTACTCATCGGTCTGCTATATATCTCAGACGTGGTCGAATCTGGATTCTTCATCCGGGCCATCTTGACCGAATTCCTGGGGTCTAGCTGCATTGTGCTTTTCAAGTCAACATCCTTTCTGTCTATAAACCCCTCTGAAGAATCGGTTGCTTGAGATGCCGCCAGGACAAGGTAAGCATTGCTATAAATTGATGCCATCTTAGAAGACTCAATTTCCCAGTCCAGTCTGTCATCTTGCACAATGCAAAGAGAATCAATCCAGAGATATCGGACTCCGATACTGCGAGTAACAGCAACTGCGTCTTGGAAGCTCTTTGGGAGGCTTTGATACCCGATTCCGTGGGTATGGTCTGCCATTGTAATTGTTGTTGTTTGCAACATCGAAGTACTACCCCAACGATGACTTAAAGCCACATACTGATCGATCTGATTTACCGAAATGTGGAGATATATGCGGTCATTGGTCACATCTCCAATATCGAGAACCCGATGTGGTAATTCTGCATCCTTAACTGTACACTCCTTGTGCGTGGCATTGCAGCTCTCAATCCATTCATTGATAAGTGCTTTATAACCTTCTCGACGACTACGTGACGATAGTCGGCCAGGCTTTACCAAACTCCACGCTGGTTGTGGTGTCCCAACAGGATAGTATAGTTGGATAGTAATTGGTTTAAGGCCGAATTTGGAAAGTTGTTCCGTTCCAATGACCCAGAACAAGCCATCATCCTGTTTCAATACAACAACCCACACGTCAGAACGGCCTTTAGTATATTGAGAGCAACAAATCGATAGCAAATAGCACCGGCAGCATCCCTTCTTTACTTCTTGACGTAACTCCTCCAATGACCGCGCCTCTGTCTTGTCAGGAGTGTTGAAAAAACATGGGTATGTCGATTGGTTGTTAGTCCAAGTTACCAAGGGAACCTCCATGATACAGACAGTAGAAACCCCTACTGCATTCAGCACAGAGATGAAGGTCAAGATTGAGTGTTAAAGGGTGAGACGCGGGGTACCTTAGCCATGTGGTGGATACATCACCCCACTCTACATGACCTCAGATGCAGGTCACGTGGAACCCTGACATACATGTCTACTCGGTTGTAGCTGATCAAGGGATATCGCTTGGGAATGCCTTACCTTGTTCACACCTTTGAGTTGTGCAAGTGTCAGTAATCCCGCTCCAAAGGTCATCGCTGGATTGCAATGTCTGAGACTAGGCTGGGTTATACTGATCTCTTATAGGTGCACTTAGCAAAAATGTCTCAGACATTCACCCCTTCAAGGGAGGCGAACAAGAGCTCGTTCGGCCCTTTAACTCTCAAGTCTGCCCCCTGAACAAAGGTGTGACTTTCGTCACTTTCTGAGCCCTCAATTAAAACCATACTATGACCTTGGGTGTCCTCTTATGTAGGATATCTGGCGCCTATCACTCGGACAAATAAGGCTACCACTCTTAACCCACAACCTCGTGCACCACAATGGAGCTACCCGTAACTCGAATATTATCGACCGTCTTCGCAACACTCTTCCTGGTCGCCGTAGCCTTGAAGACAGTCTACCCCGGAAACGATCCTTATCGATGCCGCGCTGTCCAAAACACGGGACGTTGGATAGACCCACCACAAGACGAGGCTGGGAATAGAACACCCTCTTCACTGGCAGCCAGATGGATGTATACTGCACCAGTATGACTCCGAGGATACTCGTCGGTGTATGGAAGGCCGTTCGATCGTTACGGTTGGAGACTCGACATCCGGGAACGTAGCTTTTGCGCTCAGTCGAAGGGTAAGTGATGGTCAGAAACCTTTCAATTATAGCACTGACCAAGACTAGATTGACAAGAAGCAAGCCGTCTACGATCAAGTACACATGGACTTCCCCGCCCCGAAGTCAAGTCCCTTGAATATGACATACCATGGGCAAACAATAACGCGTTTGCCGAATCCCTGGCTACTCTCCCATGGTAATGTTGGTCAAGAAGGATTTATTAACAATCTTTACTTCTACGCTGAGGAGAAAAGAGACGTCCCACCCATCGATCAACAGACTGGTCCTGCTTTGCTTTATATATCCGCCGGTGTATGGTTCGGCCAGGCCTTGACTCACGTCGGAGAAAATGAAACAATACAAGCTAACGATAATTCAACCGAGACCAAAATACACAACCAAACGGCTCCTGCGACTTTCCATCCAGATCGCCCATATATACCTTGGAAGAGTCGCTTTGCTGTATACAAAGACCGTTATTCCAAGATCGCCAAATTCATCGACGACAGCACTCCCGACGATGACCCTTTCACATCGCCAATTGATCCGATCGATGGATTGGGTAACCAAATCTTCTACGCCCCTCCTGCCGGACCTTATTACATCGGAGGTGATCCAGACCGACTTGCCCTCGGGGCGCGAAAGGCCGGAGAAGTCCACGAAATACAAGACTGGCTACGAGAGAATCAAGAGAGGTGGAGGCTTCCGATCGTTTGGTCGGTCGCCATGCTTACCTTTGGCCAAAACGAGACTTGGGTTGATCCGCGCCGGACAGGATATCACGTCAAGAAGGAAGTAGTCGATACTCGGGTTAATATTCTACTTAACCTGAGATGTAATGCGAAGCTTGACCGCATCAAGCCTTACCCGTATTCACGTACTTGCTGCACTGATTACGGAGTGAAGCCAATGACTCAACTTGGGCTTGTTGCCTTTGGTATTTTCTACCTTATGGCATGCATTGTCTGTGAGATAATGGACATCTACAGTGGAAAAGATGAGCCGTGATTCAGCCTTTTCAACATGAAGGCAGGGACTCTAGTTCTTGTGCTCCTCATGTGCTATTATGCAGACCGAACGCAGATGATGGCAAAGGGCAGCAAGCTTTGGCAGCTCCAAGACTTTGTTGTCTTGTGCATTCCTTGCATTGCAATTCTACTCATAACTATTCGTCGTACCCGATCTCGCTCTTCATCAGACATGTCAGACTTGTCTGTGGAGACAAAGGAGACCGATGAGCCTTTTCTCTCACGCAAACAAACCGATGAGTGGAAAGGTTGGATGCAGTTCTTCATTCTTATCTACCATTGGACTGGAGCCGACAGACGATCTATTTACGTCTTCATTCGTCTGTGTGTTGCAGCATACCTGTTCCAAACTGGCTATGGGCATACAGTATACTTCATGAAGAAGAAGGACTTTTCGTTTCACCGAGTCGCCACTGTACTTCTGCGCCTTAACATCCTAAGTTGTGCCCTTGCATACTTTATGGATACTGATTACTTGTTCTACTACTTCTCGCCGCTCGTCTCTTTTTGGTTCGTCGTTGTTTACGCAACCATGGCGATCGGTGGTAAGCGCTATAATAGCGTTCCACAGATTGTAATTACAAAAATCTGTGTCTCCTGTCTTGTTATCTCGGTCGTCTTCATGGGGACATCCTTCACTGAGTATCTCTTCGGCGCTCTCAAGTTCGTGTTCAACATACAGTGGAACGCAGAAGAATGGCAATATCGTGTCACGCTCGACATGTTCATCGTTTATGTTGGCATGCTGACGGCAGTATTTCATCACGAGATGAAGGCAACTACAGCTGGCTTGGGCCTTCGTATCATTCTAGCTGTTGCTGGGTTCTGTGTGGTGCCTTACTACCTCAACTCAACATCATACCTCAAGATGTCGGTATTCAGAATCTGGCATCCATTCATTTCCTTTGTGCCAATCCTTGGGTTCATTGCGTTGCGAAATGTGTCTGGCTCAGTCCGGAACTATCACTCTAGAGCCATAGCATGGTTGGGAAGACGTTCACTTGAGACGTACATTTTGCAATTTCACTTGCTTCTCGCAGGTGATACAGAAGGCATCTTGATCGTAGATGGTCTCTTTGGCGATGGGTCGTTGATGGGTGACCGATGGAGAACATTGGCTATTCTTGTGCCAATCTTCCTATGGATGAGCCATGCCGTGGCACAATCTACGAGCCACTTGGTAAAGGTTATCATGCATAGTTCTCTAGAAGAACAGAAGATTGGGGCTCCACCAATTGCCTGGGCTGAAAGGATCCCCGGTGGCTCCAAGATCACGGCTGCGAAAGTGCGAGTTGCATGCATCCTGATGCTGATGTGGGGTCTCAACATGATGAGCCCAGGTCATGAGGTTGGTGCAGCACCTGATGGAAGACATGAGTTGGTTGCTTCGCCTCCACCTCCAAAGGAAATACCTTATTAGTTGCACGGGGTAATGCATATAAATTAGATAAGGAAAGTAATAATTTGCTACTGATTGTGATACACTACGTTCTACTAATCTGTAACATTTTCTCTGAACATAAACCTGATATTTGCTTAGTCCAGATTAAGATCCTCCATTGCCCCAATACTCAACTACGATAACTACCATTCAATCGGGGAAACAATTCCAGGGCAGCCTTGTGATAAATCTCCGTCTTCTTCTCATTGTCCATCTGAAAGTCATCAACGAACTTAGTAAAGCCCTTGCTCAGCTGCTCTGGCGCATGAGGGTAGTCACTCCCGAAGAGAAGATGTCCCGGCTTCGCAAACTCGAGAATCATGGGAAACACCTTCTTGCTCCCAGCAAGAGCTGTATCGAAGTAAAACTGCTTAGCCTGGCTGATCATATCCCCAGCACTCATGGTCTCGCCAGACTCAGGAAGAGCTATCATAGTGGCTCTCTGGATAAGCGCGATGAGGGTACCGCCCCCATGGGAAAGAATAACCTTCACGCCGGGGAACTGCTGAAGACGTCTGTTCAGTATCATGTCTATAGCTGTGCGTCCAGTCTCGTGGGGCCAGTCGAAAGCGGGCATAGGAAGTCGTTGATCGAAGTACACAGCAGAGACGTTGTTGATAGGATGAACAAAGACTACAGCTTTGCGACGATTGAGTTCCTCCCAAACAGGAACATATTCAGGGTGGCCAAGATACCCTTCAGGCGTGGCATAGCTAGTGAAAAGCGTGACACCATCCGCCTTCAGAGTATCAAACGCATAGCGTAGCTCTTGCAGTACAAGATTTGTGTGCTGGAGAGATGGCACCGTGGCAAAGAATCCATTTATGGGGTTCTCGTCCCGGAGTTGAGCATTATACTCATTCATTTGCCGAGCAACTCTCGCACTCTCCTCTGGGTCGGCGATGTGAGTGACTCCAGGTGTACTGGCTGAATAAATCGCCGACCCAATATTGTACGTCTTGTTGAAGGCTGTGTCGCTTTCAACGGTCCATTCGGGGACTTCCATGCCTTTGAGACCAGCAGCAACGCCTAGAATCGGATCAATTGAGATTCAAATAGTGAACTGATGAGTTTATGTTACCTTGAAGTTGCGGAGGGATAATATGGTGATGGACATCGATGCGGGGGATTTGAGACATGATGGATGATTTGCAAGTATGTAAAGGCCCTTGATGATAGCATTGATGCGAGAAGGAATATTGTCGTAAGGGATAACAATACTAGAGAGGAGGGCCTTTTTATAGGTTCCTTTAATGGCTTTGTTGTCGTAAAACACATCTCATCTCTTTTAACCTTCAGTCTAGACACTCCAACAGATCCTTCAATCAGGTCACAATCGGAAACTGAAGAGTTTGGGATAACAGATGTTGACGTCAAAAAGTTCAATTTATCAACAACGTACAGTCCAAAGTTGAAGATGGCTTCTTTTGATTGGCCGAATAAGTTGCACCCCGGTCCTTCCGGACTAACTTCCGGCTGACCCGGAACACTTCCGTCATGACTCCACAATAAACAATGAAGGAACGCGTCGGATACCTTGGGAGCTTGGGATAAAGATGCTTACAATTGCAATTCACGGGTACTAAACGGTCAAAAAGTAGCCGCGTTTCCGAGCCTTACGAATGCTGATTAAAAATGACGTGTGCAATAGTCCGTGTCTTGCAGGTTGAAGAGGTGTATCCTCAGGAACATTTCCCGAAATCCGAGTAATTCATCACGTTTGAACGTCTTGAGCCCAACGACAAGATTACGGACACTTCTCTTGTTATAATTGAAGAACCAGAGAAAGCAAAGAAAGCTGTATTTCACAATATATCAATGCTAACTACGGGCTTGCAGTACCAGGCTATTGTGACTTGGACAATTGATGTCTTGAATGGGGTATAGGGTACCAATAGAGCAGTTAATTGTGTAAACCAATCGGGCATTAGCGGATCTAACCGACGGGTCTATCCACTTGACCCAATCAGAAAGCCTTGTAGCCTTAGGGTGTCTCGTCTTTGAAAGTATACCGTCGGCTCATCGGCCCATCGGCCGCTTTGCTCATGCCTTTACATATGTTAGGTTCTGGAATCTTTTAGTTGACTTGCTTGCAAGTACATTAATATTGTCTCGCAGACTTGGTATGGAAACGTTTATAGAGACTTCGCCACTGTTTTTGAGTTTTTCCGAGGTGTAAGTCCCGAGGTATACAAGAAACCAACACAATAGAGACTTCGCCACGGATTTGATGAAGCTCGCTTGAAATGCATAAAGACATTTAGAGGTCCCTTGTCTCAAATTCTAGACTCTTGGCAAAGAGGACAGAGCAACGTGTCTGGCCTATTGACTAAGCTTACACTTTAGAAGGATCAAATGCTAAGCGCCATGATGCAAATGTAAAGGATATGTTTTGTCCGTATACGAATTTGCCAAGAGGCAAGGCTGCTTGCTGTAATTAGGACCAGGGAATGTACACACGTGGGCTTTATTCCCCGTAAAACGTCTAGATTCCGTACCCCAGTATGGGGATCAATTAAGGTTAGTTTACAGTTCTTATCTCCTTGGAGCCCGTAACGG
>QHHJ01000254.1:0-20167 GCA_004367495.1 Fusarium scirpi | reverse complement strand
AGGCGTAAGTCCCCAATATACATATCAAATCAACACAAGAGCATATATATGTCGTTTCATCAATATGCTTCTATGCCCTGGTTAATTTTTGGATCGTCTGTTTGTTCAATGCAACCCAATGTAGATACGCACAAGCAAAACTCTACTTGGCAGCTGACAAGTGACCAAACAAGATCAACCAACAATCGTTAAAAGTCTCGTTGTCAGACAATTCAAAATGATCTGATCAAGGGTGACGTGTGGGGGTTCATCCAATCCACGTGAACATCAGCACTCGGTTTTCCCGCCTCGGCCAACCGCCGCGCGGGGGATGAAATAATAGTCCTTGGGTTAATAATACCTGTTCCTTTCTTTCATCCTGTTCGATGGATTTGATTGCCACGCTTCCAAGAATGCGCTTTGTTGGTCAGCTGAGCCTTGGGCAACAGTCTCCCTCGTATTTATCCGTGCAATCCTTGGTAACTGAACAAGGAGATCAGCAAAGGATGTCGTGTTTCATGGTTTTGAGCTCATATGGACTGCAGGACGAGAAGTGTTGGTAAATATGGGGAATGGATCATCAGATAGCATCAGAAGATAAATGTAGTCCTTCTCCTCACTCAATGTTTTCACGCCTTACTCACCATTCAATCAACTGAGATAACCACTACTGAAAATGCCTGCTGGAGTCCCTCCCAAACGATCCTACTCACGTACCGACGCCGCCGTCCGCGTCGAATACCCTGAACATCATGAACTTTCGGCCAGCAAGCCATTGGTTGGTCAGGGAGGACAATTCTCTAAGCCGACTTTAGCGTCGCTGTCTCTCGAAGGTAAGACCGTCGTCATCACAGGCGGCGCAAGAGGTCTTGGTCTAGTTATGGGCCAGGGAATTGTATACTCTGGCGCTAATCTTGCCATTGTTGATTTGAACAGTAAGCCGTGCTCACGAAGCTACCGGGCAAATGCTAATGTGCTGCAGAGGATGAAGCGCAGTCTCAAGTCGGTCAGTTGACGGATGCCTTCAAAAGAGAGAACCCCAACAGTGAGACGTCAGTACAATCATCTGCTTACAAATGAGACTCTAACGGTCTTTAGAATTCCGAGAGTTACAGCTCACTACGCAGATGTCTCCGATCCAGACTCAGTAACTAAATGTATCGCCGAGATCCTCAACATTCATAAGAAGATCGATGGTCTCGTCACATCAGCTGGATTCACTGAGAACTTTGACGCAATCCACTACCCAATTGATCGTATGCGCAAGCTGTGGGGCGTCAACGTCGACGGAACTTACCTGTTTGCTGTTGCTGTTGCGAAGCACCTTATGGAGCGTCAAGCACCAGGTACTATCGTGGTTATTGGAAGTATGTCTGGCGCTATCGTCAATGTTCCGCAGCCCCAAGCGTAAGGTCCCCATAGAACATATCGCCACGAGTCTGCTAATAGAAACCACTAGGCCATATAACGCAGCCAAAGCAGCCGTTCGCCATCTCGCTGCTTCTCTGGCAGTAGAATGGGCTCATGCTGGAATTAGAGTCAACTGTATCTCTCCCGGATACATGCTGACTGCTCTGTAAGGCTATAAGTCTGCCCCTACCAGATCCCATCACTGATATGTACCAGAACTCAGAAGATCCTGAATGATAATCCGGAGCTCGAAAAGACTTGGACGTCTCTCATTCCGCAGGGACGTATGGGGCAACCTCAGGACTTGATGGGCCCCGTGACCTTTTTGTTGTCAGATGCATCCTCTTACATGACTGGGGCGGACCTCCGAGTTGACGGAGGATATACCGTTACTTAGATTTGTGAACAGTGTGGAGTTTTGTGGGTGTTGTCACTAAGTAAGTGAAAATTCAAATTACTTGTAGCTTTTATCTAGATAAATAAGAACAATTGAGATTCTGTTGTTTTGTCTGCATGCTTCAGGACCTGCACCTTGAAAAGGCTCAAATCAGTTAAACAACTTTCAGCTTTGCTATTCTTTATCCATCAGACTAGCATTATCTCCGGATAAAGAATGTCGCACGCAAACAATTAGTAGCAAGATGTATTGCAACAAAGTATCATGCTATCTGATATCTGCATTGATATCAACGGCTGTGATTTATATCGTCTGCTGTATTATGTCTACAGGGTAGTTATGCCGCCAAAACTCAAGGTGTGAACATCAAAAAAGTACAAGAATCTCGTCTGACGTAAGACTCCATCAATTTGTCGGATTAAGTCAAAACCTTGAACATTCTTCCTCTTGCATCAAACCCATACCTTATTGTTGACTAAGCAGCACTCTCGCCATACCGTACGCGCCGAATTTCACTACAATGGCTTTCATAGACCTCGCAATCTACCTCCTCGGCATCGGCTGCATCATTCGAAGCATCATGGCCTTCACCAACCCCCAGGCCGAATATGCCATCAACGGTCTAAAACACAATGTCACTCACAAAGACGACTCGAGTTCAGGCCCAATCTACATGTTGGGACTCTGGGAGCTCATTGTTGGAATGTTGTTACTCGCCAGCCAAGCAACTGGGGCCAAAGATGGTGTCACGATTCTATTGGTCTTGATGGGTCTTTACAAAACCGGTGTTGCGGTGTTGCTCTATAGGATTGGTGATGAGAACAAGATGGACAAGGTTCTGGCTAATTTGGGGACAGCTTTCATGCTTTTTGTTGGGGCTTTGTCCATGTAGGGAAGTGGCGAGAGATGAAGGGTGAGGATCACGGTTTTGTTTGAGAAGGATACAGGAGAGATGGAACAGTTGGCATATCGTTTTAACTTTCTAATTTGTCCAGACTATCGTGTTCAACGTCTAAGTCTCATCGCCATGACCTGTGCCATGGCGGCAGAGTGACTGGGCTGCAACTCCGGGACTACTCAACAAACCGGGACAGTTCAATGCTGTTGCTTGATACAAATGAACCGTACTCCTATATGAGTAAGCGGAAGACGTCTGAATCACGCATGGATTGTGGTGGACTACTCCGAGCGTAGTGATGCATGCAGCAATCGCCCGCTTGCCGGATGGAAGGCAGTAAGGATGAATTGCTTTCTTACCGGGCTCCAACCTTGTAAGCCCAAGAACCTGGAATGGAATAGCTCGACCTCCAGAAAGAAGCGGGGGACTACGCTTTCGAAGTGCAGTCGACTATTGACAGGCCTTAAGACTGGCGACGACAGCAAACGACAAGAGAGGAGAGATAGCGTAGCAAGTCTACGGAAATGTTAGCTGCGGTGATTAATCGGCATCGTCAATGCCTTTGCTTACCATGAGGACTCGAGCGATAGACATCTTGTCGTTCTCGTCGGCATCATCAACTTCGGCCATGGCCACAAGCTTCATAGCAGGAGGTCCCGCTGGCATCAGCATCATGGTGAACCAAAGAACGGGGTCATCGCCGAGGACGTCGGTCTGGGTGATGAGCATTCGGATGAAAGCAATGCTCAGCCTATTCATATCATCGTCAGTATTGAGACCTTAGGAGGGGCAAGCATTTGACTTACAGCGGCCAGATGATGAATCGGATGAGAACGACCATGGAAAGAGGGAGCCAGTGAAGATTACCAGAATCGTGCCCGCGGCGCATACGTCGCAGACTGTGCGCTAGCTTGATACCGACAACGACGACCTGCAGAGTAACAAAGAGCTCTCCGATGTTCTTCAGACTGACAGTCAGCCAGGCGTTGAAGATACCTCCGTCCTCGCTGTCATTGAAGAAAGCCTTCTTGAAAGGCGGGATAAACCCGAGAATCACGCCAATAAGCGCGCCAACAAGGGGAGGACTAATGAACTGAGTGACGAGTGCCAATGCGTGTTGGACTCGAGGGTGAAGCTTGTCCCAAACAGCGTGCTGTACCTGCGCAGTGCGGCGGGAGTATTTCTTGGCGTATCGAGGGAGACGGCCGGGAAGGAGAGAGGTGCGCTCGTGTGACTCTTGGCTGTCGGTCGGGTGGTCGTCGTTATGTCCAGCTCGGTTGCGGAGATCTTCATCCATCGACTCGACGGGATCCTCGTCGCTGACTCCAAGAAGCTTTCCACCGAGACCAAATGTGAGCATGTTGGAGACTACGGAGCAGACGAGGAAGAAGGACTTGGATCGGTCGATGATATCGTCGCTGCTGTCATTGTCGGACTTGGCAAGGGTGGTAAGAACTCCGGCTGAACCGAGCGACTGGATCAAGAGCAGAGGGTACGAGGTGGTGTTGTTGAAGGTGATGGCGGGGGTGAACCACTTGGGCATCTTGAAGCACTTGGTGAGTGCGTATCCGACGGCCATGGAGGCGAAGTTGTAGACGAGCGCCCAGACTAGAGACAGTATCTATTAGTGGAAGCTCAGCGACATGTCAATTGGGACTTACTCAGAATAGTCAAGTACAGCGACGCATTGGAGGCTTCAATTTGGGTACCCAGATTAACAATAAGGAGAGCAGGAAGAAACATCTTGATGCAGACCTTGGAAATTTGAGCACCACTCTCAACAGAGAGGAGCTCAGTCTGCCCCGCGATAACACCATAGAAGATGGTTAACAGAACAGACGCCGACGCCTGAATGGCGCCGACAAAGGAACTGACGACGCTGCTAGACATGATGAATTTGCCGTGATAATTTTGACAAACAGCGAAAAAAGAGGAAAGAAAGAAAGAGAAAACGAGTGTCGCGTGCTTTGCTTAAACGCGTTCCTGAAATGGAAACTTCTGTGTTACGTCAATGATCGCGATCTTGGTGGTCCGGAGCAAATGTGCCTTGAAAAGCGGGCCTGACAGCGCCTGTAACTGGTTTTCAAGTTAAGGTTATCTTGGAACAGCATCTTGGCGAGTGCCTGTGACATAATTTGGAGGGGCCATTGGTGGATCAAATTGAGTGTGGCAGCATTCAAAGTGTTGGCTTGGCTGGCAGTTAGCTGTAGCTGTCAGTGGCTTGACCATTGCTGTAATAATTAGGTAGGATTGAGACTGCTCACAGCAAAGACACGCCTCGCTACAGCGTGCTGGTGAGGGATTCTCTGATTCACTGGTTACATCAGCTCCAGAAGCATCCATTACTCTATTATGATTCATCCCGTTATCATATCATCGGCGGTACTGTGAGGTTAGAAAGCTGTAATAAACTCTCTTGAGCCTCAGTCACGGTCCAAGCCAATGCGGGTGAATCGGCAGCGACCGTTTTAGTTTCTCTCGGCGGGTTACAGTGGGCAACCTCACTAAACAATCGTCATTAGTGCTCGAGGTTGACAGCTCGTCAATCAACAAGCGCAAACTCTCATAACAAAAGATCCATGTTCTTTATTGAATGGCTATACTCAACTATGTAGCTCTATGCCCTGTATCGCCCAGCAACTCATACTTTTGCGGTGTATGGTTTGAAGGCATCTCTTGCGGTTCGTGTACTTGGGTAGACAACTCGTGGTAGCTGTTCCTCGATGCCAGTTCGCTCGCGGAATTTTTGCCCTCTTCTGAAGCAGCCTGCTGGCGTCGTCTACGAAAGAAGAAGAATCCAGCCGCAGCCATGGCCAATACACCGACGCCTACTCCAACGCCAATTCCGGCTTTGGCGCCTGTTGTGATGCCCGTGGACGAATCGTCTGTTGCTTCTTCACTAGAACCAGAGTCCGTTGAGTCGCCGCTACCATCAGATTTGTCCGAGTTGGGTTTCACATTCGTCGCGCTCTTCGAATCAGGAGTCCTGACATCTGCCCATGTTCCCTTTCCATCCTTGTGCAGCTCCAGAACCTTATCGCCGCTTGTATAGTACACCCAGACCTGATCCGACTCCAGAGGAGACACCACGGCCACTCGTCCTGACTCGCTATCGGCGTGCGGCCACTGCTTCTTCCCCGGGCTCTTCTCCTCTTCCCAAGCACCGTCTGTCTCCGAGATGATGTGCAGGTCAGAGTCTTTGCCGATGTAGAACAGCGACAATTGTTGTTTCGTAGTCGATGAAAGGCCGAGATTGACAGCAGCGGTGTCAAAGGAGGCCAGCGTAAGAGAACCGCCTCCCGATGAATCGAGTCGGATGTCGGCAGGGTCGGTCTTATTCGTCGGCGCAGGGCTATCGAAGGGTGTCGGGAATGACTCTGGAACAATTGTGAGCGATCGCGATACACTGGCTCAATCTGCGCCTCTTACCTAGTGTCCATTTGTTCTTGTACTCCTTGTTAAAGCGAGCAACAGCGATGTTCTTGCCATCGTACGGATAAGCGACCGAGACATTCGTGCCCTTCGTTTGCAGGGCAGCTATAGCCATGCCGCCAGCCTTTTTGAGCGACACTGGTCCATCATATCGCCAATCGGTATCGTCGTCGTACGCCAGCAAATTGACTAGCCCGTCTTCATCGTGGTAGTAGAGTCGGTAGCCGCCCGAGTCACCCAGCTCTGTCACAGCTAAGCCAGTCTTTTCGTGTACAGATGGCACACCTGCCAGGTCGGACACAACGTCGTTGCCGTCAGGACTGAGCTTGTAGCTACCGGTCGTGTTGTCGCATGTGAAAAACGCATTGATGATCGAGTCGTCGGTTCCTTGGTAAAAGATTGAGGCCTGTTCTGTCAGTGCTGTTCTCAAAGCATCGCGATTGAACTGAGCGACTCACAACTGGCGTATTCAGATCATCATCCCACCAACCTGTGATCGCAAGCGGTGTCGCAGCCTTCGGTTGGGTTTTGACAGGAAATTTGTTGGGTTTGTCGGTCGAAAAGGCAGCCGAGCCATTGCTGTTACAAGAGCTATGAAGAATGTTTCCAGATCCGGGATCTTGGTAGGCGAAGTGAGGAGTCAGAGTATCGGGCGACCAAGTCCACCAGCCCGCCAAACCGACCACCGGCTCAGCGAGGAGACAGGTGAGACCCAGTATTGATGCGATAGTCGACCGAGACATGACGATTGAGGCGGAAGAGGATGAGCCTGCTCAGTTAACAAACAGACGCGTCCATCAAGGAGCGCTTTTGTCAGTGTAATACAGAGAAGAAGCGAAGGCAACGCTGACAAAACAATAAGTAAACAATCACGCCAGTTCAAATGCAAGAGAAAAAAGGTCCAAAGCAAAAGACTCAGCCCCCAAGTTGAGTGTGCCTTGCCTTGGGGGTGGGTAATACATGGGGTTTTACAGAAGTTCGCAGGGGACAGGCCGATGAGGACGAAATTGGTAGAGATGGTTGCGCAGGGGTCCTTTTGCCCAAGCGTTTGTTTGGCTGACCATCTTGAAGCATTAGCGCTTATCATCAGCAGCGCAGACGGGAACTTCGGCAGTTGTTAATGAATGCCAAAGTCTCGAGATTGTCTGGTCAAAGAACTCAGGTACATTCTGGGCAATGTGTACTGAACTGACTCACTTCCTACAGAGCTTCAATAAGCTTCAATGTCAAGTCAAGAGTGGTCTCGTCCCAACGGCCAATAGAGTCCAGGGTCCTCGAAGCTTTGAAAGCCAGTCAGCGCTAACATGTTGATCTTGAGCTTCAATTGGCGTGCCTCAGGGTAAATGTGGAATCACTTTACCCCTAGAAATTAGGGCTGAGAGGTTATCCGCACCTCGACGAATGTTTCCTTGTTGGGTAAGAACTCCGTCTAGAGGATTCTGTTGATTTGCTGCGGACCGTTGGGCTCCGATGACCATTTTGCAACTCAATGCGGTTAATGTCACGATACGCGGAAGCCAGACAGAATGATCCCACGTATCACTTGTGCGATTAGCAGCTATACACTGAATTGGAACAGATAACTTGCAGAGCCTTAATTCTCTAGCTAATAGAGAGGAAATATATTGATGCAACATTCCCTCTTAACTCCTGGCCGTCTTCAACTCCAAGACCTCGTTTACGATACGGCGACTAACAACAAGCGCAGATATTGGTACCAGTCTCATACACCGGTGTACAAAGTACGGCGATAAGATGAGACAGACTATTCAAGGTACCATCTCCGACGTCCCGTCGCCGCCAATAAAGATATCCATGACAATCTCCCAGTATCGCGTCTAGAATGGGTGCAGGGTAATGTGCGATGTTGAGCGACCTCTTCTGTTGTTGTCGCCAATTGCCATTGAGTACGTCTTGAATACCCAGCCAAAGTGGCTCCATCCGTTGTCGAAACCTCGGTGATAGGTACAGAGGCAACGGTGATGATCATGGAGCAAGAAGCCCCCCAGACACATCTTCGAGGTTTGAACCTTGTCAGCATCTTGCTTTCACGGAAAGGCGGATGTTTATGGCCATGATCAACAAAACAGGAGCGTGCTGACTTCTGATGATTGACTGATCTTAGAAAGCTCCCTTCAAACCGGTCCTCCTCTAACGGAAGTCACTAGTTAAGGTTTTTCTGAGGCGTAAGTCTCGAGGTATACATATAAAAACAATACAATAATAATCGCAGATTATGAACCTAAATGCCATGTAAGGTTCAGTCTAAAGGTATATATTACGGCTCATAGAATTAGTATTACAATAATTACCATAAGAGCTCTTCTTCCTTCTAAAGGTTAGTTGCCAAGCACTTCCTCATTAACATAAAAAAACCACATGACCGCCCAAGATGACACTCTAACGAAAGATCTGTCTCTGGGAGTCCACGCGACTAGTAAAGGTCATGAGTGGTACCGATGGGGCCATTAATACACATAATGTCCTGGATAAAAGAGAGTGCGACGACAGCTTGTGGGGGAGGGGTTCCAGAGCAGTCGCTGTGTTGGATTCGCATGCTTCCCGAGGGTCATTCTGACAGTAACGTACAGCGCCGTGATGCGATGGAGCGTGTTAAAAACGTATATCGAGAGGCTAACGGTGTAACAGGTACTCACACTGGAGAGTTCGACAAACAGGATTGACCGGAGAGGTGCCCGAAAGCAATAAAAACGGCCATCAATTCAACAAATGTCGCTCGGTTGGATTAGATGTAGACATGGATAAGTCCATGGCATGAGGCTATAGGTTGAAAGAAGCCAGGTTGCTGGAGATATCCTGAACTATCATCTCGACAAGTAGAGAGGTACAAAGAAGCTTGGAGCGACAAGAATCGTGGCGATAGGGAAAGACTGCTGCCTAGCACTACATCTTCAGCAACCGACGACACTCTGTCTGCCATCTACAACAGAGGTCAAGATAAGTTTTAGCCGAAGATCAGAGTTGTAAACAGCGTAAAGCATCACCAAGACCCATCGCTTGAATAACCGGGTGGTGTCAACGAGACGACGTGTATGCCGTCAATACTAGACTGCTCGTAACGTTGATTCCTGATGATGACGTTGTGCACAAACTAGTTTAAGTCTTTCTGAGGAGCGAGTCCTGCAGAGTATACAGATAAAAACAACACAATAGTTGTGCATAAACAGCATCCTGTGTAATAGTTTGTGCAGCACCATAGCCATGCAGTCAAAATGCGTCAAGTCGAACGCGTCATACGTCAAGGTTCGACAATGAGCAGTATCCGAGGGGCTGATACTTCTTTGGAATGATTTTTTATAGAGTGTCAAGTTGTAATCTATTCCAGTAGAGCCAGCTGACAGCTTGGACGGATCCCAGGAACTTCTCTGGGTATTTGATATGTATTCGGTGTTTAAGAAATCTCTGTTCGAGAAGACCCTTTGTCTTATTGCGCTTGGTATTTTTAGGGGCCACTTACTGGTGAATATGAAGCCCTTTGTTGAACCAAGCGCCTAGGTGGATGCTTACCTTGGCGTAGGTGATTGACTTTACGTATCGCCAGGAATATTTTATGGCGAATTTACCTATTCCATTATACCTTCTATACCAACCATGAACTGCATTACCCTCACCACAGCCTCACATACCCCATCATTCTCCATCGTATTTCGCCTGCTCTTCCTCGACCTTCATTAAGACCGCAACGGCTTCCAACAAATCCAGCCGTCTTGCCATTCCGAACTGGACGAAATGGTATATAGCGCCGAAGACTATACTTGCCTTCGTGCTCGTCAAATCCAGCGATTCGAAGAATACTATCCTAACCAGATCGGTCCCGACCTCGTTAAACTGGCCAAAAGTATAGCCCCAGACTTCTTCCATGAACGTTACAACGCCGAGGAACTCTTCCCTGATTCTTGGATTGCGAACTCGAGATCGTTATCAGGGGTTCTAAGGACTTTTCGAAAGACGGCTAAGAAGCTACTTGAAGGCCATGAGAGTCAAGCTGTCGCTCTATTTGGTCTTCAGGAAGTCAAGGAGGCTGCGGAACACAAGCCTGCTGAGAAGGCACCATTCAATCCCGCTCCCCAACAAGCGACTGTGCGAACAACAGCAGGCAAGCACGGCAACCGCGAAATTGATGCGCTCAAGGCCACACTCGACAAAGAACAGGAGCGACGAGCCCATTGATGGGGACCTTGGGTTTATGTTGGTTGTTGGTCGTAATAAGGACAATTGGTAGAATTAGATGATTAGTCTCATTCAAGAAATACATTGGTCTCTTTCAAATAACGCCTGATTCCCTAGGCATTATTTTTTAAGTATACACTACCTCTTGGAGTATCGCATCTTCTGCACTGATCAAGTAGTGAGTACACTACGGACATTTCCTTTGTTCTCTTTTTGATACCAGCAATTTAACTTGACTCCTTCATCTTTACTCTTCCCTTTTTCATCCTGACTTCTGCATCATTCATTTTGAATTCTTATGTCTTTTGTCCCAACATGTCTCAGAATGATATCCTGAAGCGCACCTTGACGTACAATCCCCAGTCCCTACGTCGACAACTACCGCACTCTGCACTTTTGTGTCATGATGACCCCGAGCCAGGACCAGGGCCCAAGAGGCGCATGTCAACGGGTGATGGGCTCGGTCCTCAGTGTCACGGCGATCATGTTCCGTACAATCACATCTTTCGTCTCCCGATTCGTATGAAGCAAGCCCCGCAATTACACACTATACAGCTCTGTGTTCATCCAGATTGAACGCCTAGCGGTAATACGACAACCATTCACGTGCACTGATCCTACTCGGGGTTTGCTTGTGACACATCTGGTGGTAAGATGCCCGGCAATGCGTACTTAATAAAACAACACTTTTGATCACACAAACTGTCATTTGACAGTTATCGTTTCTGATGAACCTTATCCTAAACAAGGTCCGCGTGCACCGATCCAAAGTGTTGCTGTCTAATGATCCGGTGGCTGGTGAAGACAACGTCACGCTACACTATGGCGTTGCGGATTTGCAGGATGCCTGGGACAGGTCCAAGAAATTTCATGAAAGTGGAATGTCTGTGTCAGCCAGAAATGAATCATTCGAACCTGGATCTGTTCCAACGACTGGTCTTGCCCCTAGAATCTCCTTTGTCAGCGCCACGAGCCTGCTTAATACCCCAAACCTCGTCAGCGCCGCCATTATCATCTTTCTTTTCCTATCTCCCTACATCGGCCATCCAGCATGGGTTCTCCTCACAATTTCAACATCCACTGCAAATTTCACCATCCCGCTCACTGAGGATATCTCCCACGTCCACACCACCTTCCGCGAAACCGTGGTCCCCTTCAGGTCGCCCTGGGAAATTGACGACCTTGTCAAGGTCACACCCTTAAGCTTTTTCTCCATGCTCGATAATGAGCTACACGATGTAGTAAGAGGTCTCAATGCATGGGGACACGCTTCCATCCCGGGGCCAGATCCAGGGCTGTGCGACCGAATTGGCGAATTGAAGCACAGTATTCCTGGCATACAACCTCCCGATTACGATCCATTGACACCATTCAGCTGGGCATGTGCTAGGGTTGTGGGAGACACTGTTCGTAACTCGGCCGCTAGTATATGATGCTCCTACGCCAGCTAAGAAGATTCAGATGCTTTCTGACTACTGGTACCGCATGAGTTACCAGAATCAGTACCTGATCAGCAAAATGGAGGCTCTGGGGACCTACATACAAGGTTTACGACCTACGGAGAAAGTGCTTAGGCAAATTCAACAAATGTTACTCCCACAACTAGTCCACCCAAACTACACAATCCATGAAGAGGATGGGTGGGTGCCAGAACTTCTTGAAACAGTCAACTACACGCTGCTTCACGTGGTCCCTCAAGTAAAGCTCTTTGGCGATATGATTCCACCTGCTATAGCCAAGCTCAAGAAATTGAATCAGACTATCTCCCGGCAGCATGATATCTGGAGAAAGCAAAGTCCGATCGCCGAGAAGGGGATTATATACGAGCCGAAGCCCTGGTTCCCGTTGATTATAGGTCGCACGAAGGTGGAAGAAATCTGGAGCGGTGTTTCGCCTGATGAGTTGGAGTTGATGGATGATGAGGGTATACTTGGAATGGCCTCAAAACGTTCCACTCAACAAGATAGACATGATGAGGGTAAAGATTGGGAGAAGGGTCATTTGACGAGGCCGCGCAAGCAGTTTTCTGTGCGCAATCCCCCTCGTGTGAAGAAGGGTTGGTCCTGTTGGTTCAGCTGGTCGGTATAAGCTGAGGTTGTTCTTAAATAAAGTCCCGGGTTTAGGTTACCAGTTTGATATTTAGCTTATTAGAAGAATTAATCTAATTGTTCCTGCTACAGATCTTCTTGCGTACTCCGGGATATTCTGGGTTCAGGTGTAAAACTTAACAATGTATTGGGAACTGGCGGAGAGCCAAGCCAGATCTGAGGTTGAGCTGACGTAGCAAAAGGCCAGAAGAAGGAAACACAGGGTTTTCTGCCCTAAAGCCCAGTAAACGAAGCAGTACACCGATGAGGATAACAGCCACCGAGTACTACCGCTAAGCAGGAATACATGCACAGTTGATCGGATGCGATCTTACCCTATCAGGCTCACCAGGGAAGCGATAAAGCTCAGTGTTGTATAAACGCCGTGATCTTAGTTGTCCAGCATGAGCCTGATGTAGCCATTGGAGTATCCGTAACGCGCAAAACTGAAGCCATCAAGCTAGGTCTTGGATGCTGGCAGAATCCTGCAAGCAGTCACTAACTCATGTCCTTGCTCAGAGTCTCAGAAGCCAGTTTTGGTAAGAAACAGCCGATAGGCCAAGCCGGAACTTAAGTTAGGCCTACCCTTCCCATATTAAGCGATTCAAGTCAAGTCAGGGCCAGATCCAATTCAGTTCAAGTATCCTGTGCCTCAATCCTTCGAATAAGTCGGCTTTACTGGACTTATTGGAAGCTTTTTTTGTGACATATTGCAAGAGCATTTGCCAGTAGGTCCCGAAGATGGCATAAACTCAGTCCTCTGTCTAACAATGTCAACTTACTATAACTAAAGTGATGTGAGTAGGCCCCACGGAAGGATCGCCACAGCGCTGAAGACGAAAGCTAACATGGATGAGCTAGGACCAGGTTTGGTATCCATCGATTACCGGCTCGGCAGCCGCCTTGGCATTCTACATGTAGGAATTCCAGTCCAGATAGGGTCATAGCAGGTATGATCTAACGAGCAAATGAGCCCGACAAGAAACTGATGTAAAACTCGAGATGAAGACTTGCCTAGTTAGTCCTTGCCCCTATCAAACGTTTGATGATGCCTTTTGCAAGGTTGCTGACGAACAACTTAACAATGAACAAAAGTTCCCAAGATTTTCCATTTTTGAAAGATCACGTGGTTGGTATCCGGGTAGGACGGCAGGAATCGCCCCAGCCAGATAAGAGAAAGGTAACCTATAACCAGATTGCGATGTGGTATCGGCAACATTAAGCTTGAATCCATCGTCGGCGCTTCTCGGCGACTGTCAAAGGTTCCAAACCCCTAAGATTGGTTGCATTTGACGTGCGTTACAAAAGGTCGCCGCTATCTTGGATGTTGGTCGTCCCCAGACAAGACCCCATTGTTTTGGCTGATAAAGTCCGTATCTTTTCCCGTTGAGAGATATCTTCAAGGCCCGCATGTTGGACACAACCAGTGGTCAATGATTGTTCTGACCATCCTGTGGACGAGCTTTCAGTTCATCGGGTCAGAGTGCATCAAGAGTCCCCAAAGCATAGTCTCTTCCACTAGCAATGTCACATTTAAACCTTATCAATTGAGTGCTGACAGGCTTATCCCATCCTTCTGGAAAAAGAACAAATGGTCCTGCGGAGTACTGCGATACATGTTGGCTTAGCTTCCCGACCAACACTATACGAAAAGGCGTCTGGATCATGAGATGCGACCCAATGAGACTTTTCTGATTATCGTTAAGGGACCTTTTGTTGCGGGACCCCGGTAAATCGGCATGTCGCAATCAAGCACAGTCCAACAGCAATTGATCCTTCGACCAATCAAAGCTCTTCTGTAACAGTTGGATCCTTACACAAGTTCCCATCGTGACGGAAAAGGCATATATTTGTTAGTGCGGCTCTCCCAGGAAGGCAGTCGATAGACACACTAAACGCGGCAAAGTCACCCCAGTTTTGAGGAGCTGCAACACAAAGTGGCCGGGGTGGGATGGTCAACTAATACTGAAAAGGCAGGCTACCGAAGTTTCAATATCGTGTCAGCTTTTGAATAGCAAGCTAACGGTCGGATATGAGGAACGGAAGGCAATATGCCAAGGATTGCCTGGCAAAAGAACCCCTTGGGGCTGGGGAATGTCTGGAAAGGCTGCCAGGTCTTATCGCTCTGTTCCCCGATATGCGATCTAGACTCGATAGACGTTACATTGTTTCATTATCAAGGTCGATGGTGTCACCTACCATCAAACCCACTCTGATTTAGATATAATCTGGGGTGGTCGCATCGCTCGATGGAACTGTGAAAGATGCTTGAGCAGTAGACTTTTACTCCATCTAGACTCAGGTGTCGGTTCTACCTTTCTTATACACTCTGAGAATCGACGTACTGGGACATGCCTTCCAGCGAGATTGAGGTCAAGGGGCCTCGCGGCCCTGATGGTACCGAAGCCTCGGTATCACCAGTCCACAGCGCCGACGAGAAGAGCGTCGACATTCCCAAGAAAGCGGCGCTGGACTCCGAAATCCTTCCAGTTGAGCGCAACGACGACAGCGACAGCGACAGCAAAGATGCGATCATCGTTACCGGTGCCGATGCCTCGCGCCACTTGCTTCCCATGCGAGACGACCATGACAGCGCTTTGACATTCCGAAGTCTTCTCCTCTCCTCCGGTCTTGCCTGCTTCCAAGCTGTGATGTACCAAATTTACACCGTAAGTTGTGATGCTTTGGCAAGCATAAGCAGTATCTAATATCAACCAGTTCAAACCCACCATGATCACCATCCAAGGAACATTCATCGTTCTTATCTCATACTTCATCGGAAACGCCTGGGCCTTCGCCCTTCCTCGAGGTGACAAGTTCGAAGCTCGGTGGAGAGCCAACGGTAATACTGGCTCGGTACCGTTCTGGCTCAAGGTCATCAAGTTTATCAACCCTGGTCCGTGGGGTCTTAAAGAACATGCCATCTGCGCCATCACAGCCACTTCCGCCTCAAACGCTGCAGAGAGTGTTCAAGTATTTGCCGCTCAGGATCTCTTCTACAATATGCCGCTGAGTCCCACCACTGTGATCCTGAGTACCATATCCATTGGTCTCTTTGGTTATGGTTTGTGTGGTGTGATGCGTCCTGTGGCGGTTTGGCACGTCGACGCGGTGTTCTGGAGCAACTTGCCTACTGTCAAAACACTCCAGGGTCTGCATTGGCAGGAAGTCAAGGACTCTAAGCCACTGCGATATTTCTGGTACAGCTTTACTGGAATGTCCTTGTATGAGTTTTTTCCTGCTTATATCTTCCCTTGGCTTAACTCCGTTTCCATCCCGGTATGTTACCCTCGCCACGGAGTCTGTAAATACACTACTAATTACGTCAATAGTGTCTCGCCGCTATGAAAGCAACTGGTGAAAAGGCCAAGCATCTCACCCACATCTTTGGTGGAGCTACTAATAACGAAGGTCTTGGTCTCTTCACGGTCTCTCTCGACTGGCAATATGTAAGTAATAAGCTGAAAAGATATCTGTAGCTATGCTGATATTCCTAGATTACCTCATTCAACACCTCTCTTCCTCTTCCCCTCCAGGCCCACATGGCCGCTGGATTCTTCGTCTGCTACATCGTCATGGTGGGCATCTACTACGGTAACGGATGGGGTGCCAAGTCCCTTCCTTTCATGTCCACTCGACTTCTCCTCGAGAACGGCACGACGTACCCAATTGCTGAGGTCTTTGAGGGTGGAGTACTCAACGAGCAGCGTTTGTTGAACATTGGTCTCCCCAAGTTGACCGGCACCTTCGCCTATGCCATGTTTATGGCTAACGCTGCGGTACGTCCCAAGAGCATCTCCTTCACAGCGTGAGCTAATGATAGTCAGATTGGCGCTCTCATCCTCCACTGTATCCTCTTCTGGGGTAAAGATGTTGTCAAGGCATTCAAGAGTGCCAGGGAAGGTCGCTATGATGATCGTCACCACGAACACATGGCCAAAAACTATAAAGAGGCTCCGTGGTGGTGGTACATCACCATTCTAGTCGGCAGCTTCATTCTTGGTCTCATCGTCGTGATCAAAGAGAACATTACGCTCCCTGTTTGGGCCTACATCGTATCACTCGTTGTAGGCTCAGTCATTGCGCCTGTTGTAAGTCGACGCATATGGTCAGAAGTGGTTGATGCTAATCCAAAGCTCAGAGCACTTTGCTCTACTCCAGGTACGGAAATGGAATTGCGACCAACAATCTGTCAAAAATGCTGGCTGGTCTCATGCTTCCGGGAAAGCCCGTGGGAAACATGTATTTCGCTGCGTGGTCTCACAACGTCATTTCCAACGCTGTCAACCTGTCTGGTGATCTCAAAATGGGCGAATACCGTCAGTGCCTCATCCATCCTCTGCCTTCCAATGCTAACATCGTGTACAGTTAAAATCCCTCCAAGAGTCATGTTCCTCACACAAATCTGGGGAACCATCCTCGGAGGCTTTATCAACTATGCTGTCATGATCAGTATTGTAGGAAGTAACCGGGAACTGCTCAAAGATGGAGATGGAAACTCTTCTTGGAGTGGCGCTACAATGCAGTCATACAACACCAACGCAACCTCATGGGCGCTGGCTGGTTACCTTTACAAGATTGGCGGTACTTATGAACTCGTACCCTTTGGTCTCCTTGTCGGTGCCAGTTTGGTCGTTATGCATCGCATTTTCTACAAGGTACAACTCTCGCACTTCAACTTCTATAAAGCACATGCTGACCTGTCCCAGTTCTTCCCCAAGATCAAGAATTTCGACGTCGCCGATATCAACTTTGCTCAATTTATTCAGTATGCTGGTTACATCCCTTACAACCAGAGTCAAACATGCGTCATCTTGAGTCAGTTGGGATCCGGCTTCTTCGTCCAGTACTACCTTCGAAACTACCGCCCGCGCATTTTCAGAGACTACTCATACCTGGTGACAGGTGCTTTCGACGGCGCAAGTCTTACTGTTCTTTTCATTCTGTCCTTTGCTGTCTTCGGTGCTGGTGGTCCTGGACATCCTTTCCCAACCTGGTGGGGAAACAATGCCGATGGCAATTATGATCTTTGCCCTGTTCCTGAATAAGTTTGGTGGTATTGAGGCAGTGTACATAGAAGATTTGCGGTGCTTATGTAGGTATATTCGTGACAATAAATTTGGTTACATTGAGATCAGCTTTGCAGTCACTGAGCCATACACAGCAAATCATTAACCAATTTACTATTACTTCAAACTTCTCTACCAAAGCAATCACTATTTTGTTGAAGTAGGTTGAGAATCTCATCCATATCGTTATTCATTCGCGTTAGGGCACTAACAAAGATGCTGCTTGATGGCGCGGTATCTGCCTCAGATCTCCGACGTTTAGCCGTCAAACCCACCAAAGGTCACTAACACAAAAGCGTCATCCCGAACATGCGCTGGTCTCATAGCGGCTACACGCAACTCTGGTATCGGGTAGCCCGACTTTTTGCTGAGAATTGACATATCTTATGACGGTCCAGTAGTACCTATGTTGCTTTGGGACTTTAAAAGTATTACACCTAGTTGCTCACTACAGGGTCTCAGTAAAAGTATCTCCTTGCGATTAACTAGCACGGTGGCTTTCTTTCTTTGTATGTTGTAGGGTTTTCCTTGACTCTGGATTGAAATCACTTTATCAAACACCAGGGTTCGTTTACGACACGCATCCCTCCCACGAGATAATGCGTATTCTTTTTTCTGAATTAATAACAAAAAACCTGAAGCTATGAATAGACAGGGAATCATTCTAACTTCAGTATTCCTTATTTCGGTAAGGTTCACTCTGCTTGGGTGATACGTGACGGCGATCCAAGGCAGGTCCCCTAAAAGCGCCGTATTTCCGGAGCACTCCAGTAGGGCATCAGTGGGGTAACATAGGTGTGGAGGCTTTGTGGATCAACCTCCCAATTCGCTAGAAAACTGGACTGAACCAATTTTCTCCGACTGACTCGAAAACACTGGTAATCTCTCACAACAGAGTGGAATTATCGCTATGAGATTGTCATCATTCCATTCGCTCAACTTCCAACTGTTGGTTCAGTCGTCCGAGAGTCCCTTGGCATTAGTCACTCGGCGACACAACAGACAACCAACAAGCAGAAAGTGGATCTCTTGAAATGAGGTTATCGCTAAATATTCCCAAAGGGACAACTTGGCACTCCATTATTCGGAAGTCTGGCCGAATTCCTAGGCAGACACTCCATGTGGAGTTCAGCCTTAGATAGAGGCTGAGCAGCCGGTTTGCTTAAGAAAGATGAACTAGACGTCGAGCTGATCCTCTTCCGCCCATCTTATACTTTTTTCTGACGAGGGACTCTCAAGATGAGAATACCAGCAATTATTTCAACCCCTATCGGGTTCAGCTGGCGGGTGTTTAAGATTATGTTGCGAAATGTCTTCTTGCTCACTTTCCCCTTCTCAGCGTTTACTATCTTGGTCGCCTTCATCCAAGGATTCAGTCTTGGTAAATGGTTTCACGAATACCTAGTGGAGCAGCCGCTCTTGCTCGCGGATAACATGATCACCATCGAGACATATGAATGGCTCAAAGACCCATATGGTGAAAATCCTCTTTACTGCCCCCGAGCCCCATATCATATTAAGCAACTGCACAACCCTCTCACCTGGACGCAAGATATCGGAATCAGTCGACCAGAAGATTGGAAAACGAACAACGTCGAAGTTTTGACGAATTTCAATGCTCTATATCGCAGGAGAGACTGGTATTCGCCCGAATGGCATCATTGGATCTACCTTTCGGCGAATGAGGAGCCGCTGAATGAAACCTGGAATGAAGACCCCTGGGATAAAGCTTTTCTCGAGTTGCTACAACATAGAGATGATTATGAGCCAGAAGAGAGATGGAACTTTAACTACATTACATGTCCAGGCAGCTTCCTCTGCTCGATATGGAGAGTCGATGGACCGGCGCTGATTCACTTTACTAACGAGTTGCTCGAGCGGGACGCGACCCAAAAGCAGTCACGCGCGCCGATCCTTGATCCTGTGCACGTGCGAGTCTTCGATCTTCCTCTCAACGAATCGGTTATCCCTGGGAGGTTTCCTACGCGCTTTGAGCAAATGCGATCTCTCACAGAAAGCAACTCGACGTATTGGATGAAGAAAGAGAAATACTCTGTTTCCGATCGAATTCATCGACAAGCATCCAAAGTTCTCGCGGATCTCCAAGACAAGTACCCAAAAACATACGGCATGCTGGCAAAGGTCGAAGACAAATGGACTAAATTCACTGGTGCAGACGTGACGACTCTCATCCACTATAGCCATGTTGGCGGGTCCATCGCTGGATTCTTTTCCGGTCGCAGCGTCGCGGTTTGTCGAGAGAAACTTCAGATTTGGTGGAGAAGATACAAATATAGACAGTCGCGGGAAGGGAAGGAGAACAAGCCATTAGGACCAGATCCTGTCGCGCAACAGCTCCAAGGCTTTCTGGATACTATGAGCGACGAGGATAGAGAGGCTTGGAGTAAAACGCATAGAGGCGGTGTAATATTAGATAGAGTTCAGAAGGGGCTGGAGAAGAAGGATTGGGATGGGAGAGATGATATTGCTGCGGCTATTGGGGATGCTCTAGGTCAGTAGGAGATGAGACAAATAGATATTTCTACTTTTGTAAATATCAAGTCCTTGTCAACCCGCTCTCACCACCACGGCGTATATCGCCAGCGCCCACACACAACGAATGCGAAGTTTTTTCTTATTAGAAGGCAAAGAGTATATGTGTTAAAACTAGCCGTGATACTGTCACATACGACCATACCTACCA
>QHHJ01000252.1:0-38420 GCA_004367495.1 Fusarium scirpi | reverse complement strand
CGTCCGCCTATTGACCGCCTCTCACCCTTAGTGCTTGAGACTCTGGCCAACCACAATTTAGCGGTCACACACTAACTTCATCTGATTTTCGCGGTCACGCACTAGCCCAATCAGGATCTCGCGGTCAACTCAGGGGCAAGCTCATCTTATCAAACTGTAGAAACCTCACAACAGGCCAAGTCAATCACTTTAATACTGCGTTTTGATCACCATGTCTGAGACACCCAGAAAGCGCGGGCGACCTCCAAAGTACGACACACCAGAGGCGAAAGCAAGGCAAGATGTCATTGCTAAACGCGCTAGACGACGGCTTCGGAACCCCTCAGTGCATGGACATATTCAATTTCGAATCTTTACCTCACAACCAGTCGATGAGTTGTTGCCTTCATCCTCACCGCAACGCCCCCAACAGCCGATAAACTGTCCTGATGTACACGTAAACGTCGCTAGTCGGTCAGGTGGAACTGAGATATCACTCGCTAGCATTGGACCAAGCATAACACTTGAAACGGGTTCGAATTCGCCCAGCCCGTTAGGAGAGGCAGCATTGAGATCATGCGTGATAGGACCACATGGCGATCTGTGCCACTATACTAGAGAAGATGACAGATGCGAAACTCCGAATTCAAAGTTGCACCACTCTACTGTATCGGGCTCCTCAGAGAGAGAAAGTATACTGGGCTTTCCTGAAAGAAGTGCCTCTCCCAGCCCAGATGCACACGACACAGCTGAAAGCGAGTGGGACGGGAGACAGCAGGGTGGGAACGCAGCTGTCCATGAGGAAGACGTTGGCAACGGGTTGTTGTCTGATGTTGATTCTCAATCAGAAGACGCTTTCGAAACAGACCCTAGCTCTGAGTCGGATGTCTCGGATGCTGAAAGCGAGATGGGTACCTACAACACCAATACTCCTTCTGGGTCGGATCTCTACTTGGCAAAGGATTTCTTAGAAAGAACCTGGCGGCGTTTGTGTGATTGCCAAGAACAAGAACAAGAAATCATTAGCGACAATGCGCAGTCTGGGCTGAGTCTAAAGAATATGGCAGACTACTGGCGGAATCTTAGGGTACCAGATGCGATCGGAATTACGTCGTCTCAGACCCGGACAGACGAAAGTGAGCAGGTTCAGCCGGATTGGCTCTCGATACTAAGTGGTGGAGACAGTCGCCCAAACTTGGACATCGAGAGGTCTCAGGAAAACCCTCCCAATATTCAACGTACTTGGGATATCGATAGCATCATCTCCCGGGCTTCATGTTTATCTATCACCCGTGGGCTTTACGTATCGTATCATCCGCCAGTGTCAAGAAATCTCGGAAGCAGCATTCATGTCTTCCACCACGGAACAGCTTTACATCTCATTCCCCACCTTCGACTCGGTAGCGGACGCCAATCTCCTCAATTCAGTGTATATGTTTTCTTTCCCGGAATCTCCCACGTTTGTCGAACGACGACCTACCTTACTAAAGAGGAACGGCGGATGTGGGTTGACCGACTTCTCCTGCCAGCAATTCGTCGCTATTGTCCACCTGACGTAATTCAACATCATCCCCGTTCATTCGATGATGTGGAGAGTAAAGCATACAGTCGCCAACGGGAAACCTGCGGAGGAATGGTTCCCAACAGGATGGATATGCATCAATACCTTCCTCGAGAATATCTGCCAGCGATTTGGCACCATATGACACAGAATACGGAACAGGCTGACCTTGCCGTGTTTCGCGGGATGTTTATTGTACTGAGCGCAAAAAATATCAAGCTGGAAGCAAAATCTTCGACATTTCAAGAATGCCGTACCAAGCTTACGGCTCACCTTCACCAAGTGCTGGATTGGTCAAAAGCTGATTTATCCAATACGTGGGTAGATGTTGGTCTCGAAAACACTGCAGCTTCAGAGAAGTGCACATTTTTACACAAAAGTCGATCTTTAACGTCCTGGATCCAGTCAATGAGGTACAGCGACGACAAGCCGCTGATATCATCTGAACACTTCAACTGGAATCTTACCGGCCAGGCAGGTAGCGCTAGGGTGGAAACTCTCCGATCCCACCCCCTACGTAAGGGAGGCATTGCTTATGCTCAACGTTACAACGTGAATAAGGATCTCTTTTCGACAGCCTCGAAGCGGGACTCTGGGTTGTTTGGTGAACCGAACCTAGAGGGGCTGGCATGTCCATCTTCATTGCTCGACGCTTGGATCGTGGCTGCTCGGCAGTATCGCAACGCCGGGCTGGCGACCTCGCTCCAGTCTGCACCGAAACTCAAACGGCTTCGCAAAGTATTTCAAGCTATGAAGTCTCGAATAAAGTTTGCGTTGGAGAGTTCTATGGACACGAGCTTCGGCGTTCGAGAAGAATATCGAATCTCTTGGGAACTGTTCACAACTGTAGAGCCTTTGACATCACACCCTTGTGGTTCACATCGTCCATTCTGGGTGTTGCCAACTGCTCACGTGAACGATTTCATGCGATGGGAGTTCAATCGCTGGCTCTCCGCTATCGAATTTGCCCGGGCCCGAGGAAGCCGACGCGATGCCAACTGGGAAGATCATCAAAGAAACATGATCATGGTCACCATTCTCCTTCGCTCTCTGAAGGCCAGCGTCAACTGCCATCATGTTGCTAAGCGCTCACAGATGTTCAAAGACACATACAAGAACGGACAGGGAAAGCCTCTTCGTGGTCTAGGTTTTGAGAGCAGTATGCGTCAGACTGGCCTCGCTTGGTTGCCTCTTGATCTTTTCAACTGGACTGATTTCCACCTCCATGATAACCTCGTGGCATCAACCACATTCACTTTCAATGGACTCCAGGGAGTGTTTCGCAACTGGAAGGATGTGGAATCTGTAAGCCGGGAATACTGCAAAGCCAGAGAATTGGAGGATCACCTCCGGACCAGCGAGCCGACCGTTTACCCTGATATATTGGACCGCATGCGCAAGATGATATATCGGCATTTTGCACTTCAGGTCATACGAAAGATCTGCAGTACCAATCCTGTTCTCGACTTAGGGCCCAGGAGCGTGCACGAATCGGTCTGGCAAGGTTACCAAGGACTGAGCCACGACATCGTTCACACTTTGACCGGCGAGCCACCATATTTGTCCTTTGCGCGAAAAGGACCGCACAAGTTGGGGAGAGCCTACCATGATAGGGTGCAGGGGCTTTTCGACTGGGACGATGGTCTCGCCCGTACACTCTGGGATCACTGCTACTATCGACAGCTAGCTCGAAGATTCTATGCATCTATCGAGACATACCTTGGCACCGCTGATGCAGAAAGCTGGAAAGGATCCCTGGGAAGGCACGCCTTACCTCACTTTTGGATAATTCCACACTACAATATGCACAGCTTGTTCACCACGTTGCCGAAAAGCCCCGGCCAACTCAATCCTCGCCGTCCATTTATTTCCGGGTTACATCAGTGGAGGAAATGGGAAAATGATATGGAGCTTTGCAGGGAGGATCGTTGGTTGCTTGGCGGAAATGTCTACATGTCGGGCTTTCCCATGAGTCTACAGCCGGAGAGTACAGCTGAGGCTGAGGCTGTCCCTGATACTTCCGAGATGGGGACACGGACCTCCTCAATCGATTTTGGATGCCCTGTTCCCTTTACCGAGATCCCGCAAATTATCGAAGAAGGACTCGACTTTACACGACAACTATACGCTTCCGGCAACCAGAAGCTCTTGACGCACTACGAACACGCTCGCGACTGTCTCGAGCAAGCTCTCAAGGATCCTTTATGTGATCTCTTACTGATGGTAGTACTGACGTTCACGTCATCTACACACATACCTAAACTGCCGCAAAACAAGAACAATTTTGAACCCGGCCCTGAGAAGAATAGCCAGCTTTTAGCCGTGACACTCATGACTCGAATGCTTTGGTTTCTCTACCCGCAATTTTTCCCTTGGGATCGAGATGATGGTATGATACTCAGAATCCCCGAAATGATGAAAAAAATGGGTAAGACTGCATTAGAAGCCTACCCGGCGATCCCTTATTGACCAATTCCTTAGAGCACAGAGGAATCAGCAATCGCATCCTTTGCAAACTTGGCTGGGTTGTCCGCAATCCAGCGTACAAATATCGGGAGAATCCACGGAATTATGAACTGGATCTTCGTCCCGATAAGGAGCTCCTCGAGTTGCGAACGAAGTTATTGTCATTGATGAATGATCCGCCTGCATTCATTGGTCTTGTGTTTGACACTCAAGATGACGTGTGGGTCGAACGCTGCCTGAAAATTATCGCGACGCATGCAGCATAATGCGTGCGAAGTATGTATTTTGGACATGCGAGTCCGGCTCCCTTCAAACTCGAGCCCGCGGGGACAATTTTATCTCGGCAAAACCAAAACTCACTGACTTATGCAGAAACTCCTAGATCCCAAAACGGAGACGAGCTTATCTCATTGATTGATATCAAAGAGTCCACTTCGTCCTCACTTCCGATTGAGAAACTCGCAAATAGAAGGCATCCAATTCGTTGCCAAGACGAAGGAGGCTGAGGCTGTTTTATGTGTTGAGGTATCCGTAGAGCCCTGTCAATTAACGTTATACCCTGATCGCTTGGAGAGCAGACCAATGAGATCAAGGCTTGGAGAGGATGGTATCCCTGCACTCTGAAAGGCTTTTTGCAAAATCACGTCTTTGCAACCCTGTTACGCTATCATTATACCCTGCTCGTATATCTAGGCTTTGACCAATGAGAATGAGGTGTGGACTGGACTATATCCTTGTTTGAGTTGGATGGTATCCTGGATGGCCCCACAGTGACGTAGAACAAGCAAGTTTTCAGTTTTTAGAAAAAAAATCTTGATGGAACGAGAGACTTGAGCGTCCCGCGCAAGTGGGAATGAATGTTAATTGCAAACATTTATATGTTGTATCTCTCACGAACTAGGTTCCATCCTATTAGATGTCATCATGCTATGTAACATGGCTCAGATACAACACATCTATTGGTGAAAGGAACCTCTGCGTTCTGCGTCACTGTGAGTTCACACTACCGTGCTGTCGCACTCGTCCTTCGCACTTACCCTAGACCTCTGTATACGGTCTCTCCGATGGCAAGCAAGTGCCGAGTTAACCTCATGTTTGCTTTTTCTTGGTCGACACGTGAACACTCAGCTGACGCACTCCAAGACCAAGCGTCATTTCTTGGCCTGTCAGCCTCTCCAATCATACATTGAGACTTAAAATTAAGCCCGCCCCTTTATTGGGTCTTGGACGCGTTTCACAGGCGCGTGAATAAACACCGAAACACCTCCACAAATACATCAAGGGGTCCAATAAACCCGTAAATCTACGAGCATGCGATTTTTCTGCTCTGTCTGAAGGTCGAAAGCGCGCTAAGGAATCATGGCGCCCCCGTCGGTTTCGTCTGGAGCCAAGAAACAGCGAGAACGAGACCGTGGTAGAAAACGGCGCCAACAATCGCGTCAGCAGAGCCGAGCCCAACAACTCCTGGAAGCCGACAGCCATGAAACTGTTCGGCTAGTGGGCCAGGTCCATCACGGAGAGGCAGATTTTCCTGATACTTAGTAAGGCTTGCGGATTCAAATCCCTCCCATCATCATCATCAAGCTCATAGTCCCGCATTCTGTTAGGTCATCCACACAAGCATTCCCGTGGGAGTCAGCCTACCGCGTTGTCATTTAGCACTCAGCATCCCCCACCGGAAACATACGCTTTTCAAGATTCCTCCGTCGATTACAATACTTCTCTACGAGTCCCCCTCACAGCCGCACTACCGGTCGGTCCGATAACGCGTTCCCCGACGGACACAGGACGGACGAACAGTGCGGCTTGCGCCAACGCTAATTTGACAAGCGCGGGAGAACTGTTGATGAGGAGATCATTAGAGGCTTCAGCTGGCACGATTCCGAGTCTTTCGGATGCGGATGGAGAACGGGCAACGGCGGACCGTCCACGGAGAGACCCGACCTTATTGGAACGTGAATTTATGCCACCTGATGTTCGATCTCACCATGTTCGTCAACACTCATCGACGATACCGCAGACTGCCCAGCCCCAGGATGGTGGCCCTTCGTCGAACTGGGCCGTTCCAGAGAATCAGTTTTCAGCCCAGGATATTTCATACCCTCTACGGAACGATCCAACTTCGGCCGTCTCTCCTTACCTAGGCTACGCAGAACAGACAGCAGGTGATTGGAGAGTAACCGATTCCGGCTCTGCGGTTTCCTCGATGACTTTGGGCTCCACTGTTGCTGCTGCACCGGTTGGCCACCAACAACAGCCATCAAGCTCCGACTCCGCCAAATCGCCGAAGCCTTCTCCGCAATCGTTCACGGAGGTTGACTCAGTGAGAAGACAAGCGGAGCCATACCGCCTTGCCATTGCCGAGTTTCCCATCAACCTCCTTACCTCTTCGTGGTCTCGTAGTAAGAATAGACCCCTCGACCGCAATCATGTCGCCCACCTTTGTCGGTCCTTTCGCCGGGGTAATCTCACCCGCCGAGCCGAGGAGAACTATATTCAGGTAACATGCAGTGCCGCCGCTGTTGACAGCATCATCAGTACTATTGCCGTATCAGATCGTCATGCCAATGGACACTCCGTACTATCATTCAAGCACTGGGACGATGTCAACGACGAGAAACCTGAGCTTATGGCCGGCCAGCATCGTATTGAAGCATTACGAGACTATGTTAAGCAAACTGGCTCTGGCCCAGACGATCTGTGGTGGACATGCGAGTTTTATAATAAGGGTATGCGTATGCTGTCGCCATCATCAGACACTGACTAGCATGATCTCAGACACTCTCCCCGTTGAGCTGGACATCAAGCTCCGCGTCAACCGTCGTGACCTTACCCTGCCTGACAGTCATGGCCAGATCTGGCTGCAGCTCGCCTTCGCCTCCGACCGGGATCCCACCCTTTTCTCCCCCCCGAAGAACAAGAACAAACAAGCTCTTGAGAGAAGGATGCTGGATATTCTCTGCCTCCGTAGTGAAACTCGCTTTCCCATCGGTCGACTTGTCACTCTGTGGAGGAATGAGCGATGGAGACCTATGATCACTCGCTGGTGCCAAACCCAGATAGGGAGAGCAACCTTCAATATCTCGATATGGGATCGTATGGCCAGTTACAGGATCGATGACGTGAGTGCCTCCTCTTACCCTTACGGTGGTGCAATCGATTCGTCGTCGTCGTCGTCGTGGACCCCATTAGGCCAAATTTCACGAGGCTGACGCGAGCGACTCCGTTGTTTATACGAGCAGTATTTGTTCGACACATTTTATCAGGTACTCGAGACCCTCAAGATCTTACCAACCCCCGCCGCCGAATCCATTCAAGTCTCAGACTGGGCCAAGTTAGCCACAGATCTCGGGAACAACACCTATACCGCCATAGACGTTCATCAGCTCTTCTACCCAAAAGATAGTAGCAACAGCGGCGATTCGACTGCCCCGACCTCTCGCCAGACCGGCTTTTTCGGCTCGCTTGACAAGAAGACCTATAACGACCTTTTCCGCCACATTCTCCAACACAATCCTCCTCTTCCCTTCGCCGATGTGCAGTCGCTCCTGAGGATAAAGAAGGACGAAGGCGAGATCATGACACGGGTCATGGACCATGTAGTGCGCTGGGTCAATGCCCAGCCCATCGATATTGTGAATCGTCATGATAACAACAAACCGCTAAGGCGACAGGATTTGACACCTGCCATTGAAAGGCAGATGGTGGCCGCATACGGGGCTAATTGATGGGCTCAGTTGAGAGGAGGGGGCGGCAGTGATGGCGGTGCCGACGATGCGGCAGCTTGGCTAGAACTACGCTCCCAATTTCTGGAGAAGCAGGTCCTGGACTACGTTCGGCTCAACGTCGCTAGGTTCAAAGATCCTTCGACGGCGCAGTATCTAGCCCTGATGCCGGAAGAAGAACAAGATCATAGCTACGCAGAACGCTTCGTCAGCGACGATTTATGGATGGGACTTTTCCGGGTTGTTCAGGACACCATTGGGCCAGCATTCCGCCCAGTTTGGCAGGATTCCGCTTCAAATCGCGTTGGTGAGTACCTTAACTGTAGAGATGAGGCTCACAACCTTGACGGCGAAACACATCGAGGGCCAGCTTCTGCCATTACGCGCGCCATATGTAGCCAGCTTGGAAACATACCCGAAGTGAAGGAAAATCCGGCACTCAGTGGTGTATACGCCTCAACCGAACTTGGCATGTACATCAATCAAGCCGTTCTTATGTGGGCTGCGGACCGGTGTCGCAAAGCAGTGGAAATCAACGAGTCTGACGACGGGGCCCCTTGGTCGGACGAAACATTGCGAATGATACAAATGGCGTATCAAGGCTATGAGAGACTCTTATCGGGGATGGCGGCCGCAACCTCCTCCGATGAGCAGCGGCGGCAGCCGCCACAAGGGTCTATACAAATAAACAAGACGAGGGGTGCTCAGGGGAGCAATTGTCGAGCTGGGAAGGCGACTAGGCCGGAAGACCTGTCACTGATGGAACAGTCAAGCTACACGGCCACGTCACCTTCAACACTGTACTTGCAATCATCAAGAAATCACCATGGAGGGGGCAAACAAAGACAAGAAGCTACGGGATTTATACCATCACAGCAGCTGCGTCCCGCAACAGAGATTGGTCGTTCTCTACAACTGCCAGGAGAGCCAGTCAGGGGAACCTGGACTGCTCAGTCGCAGAGGAGGAGAGGAAACCTCTCAGCCGGCCAACGCACCCTCGGCCGGTCTGACCTGACTGGAACAAACGCACCATAATCGCCGCAGACAACAGGGTGGAATAGACCCGCTGCCAGACCAGGAAGCCGGCGATAGAAACCTCATGCTAGTGACGATACCAATGCCGGCTTCTCGGCACATATGCGGGACTGCCTAAAGATTTTTTCAAACCCCGCCATCATCGTATGAACTTCAGGGTCATTTCCAGCTAGCCAACAGAACCATAGTGACTGACACCGAAAAGCCTGCCATGTCATGCTTGTGGCTTTCAGAAGAGATCAACATAGTAACCAATGCCTATATCAACTCTCGTAGAGTTGATTTTATTGACCCATTTCAAACCTAGTAAGGCTGATTTTTGCTAGGGTGTAGAGTTGATTTGACTTTATCCTGTTTACAGGAACAAGAGTGCTAACCAGAACAGGGATTCGGCTGGGGCTTGCCCAGAACGTGACGCGTCCTGTCGCGTAAAGTGCTATGGAGGTATAGCATCGAAGCTCAATCATTATTCAGGTCTTACTATTGGTAACCAAGTCACTACAACGACCACTATGACACCTTCAAACTTGCAGCCTGAACCATGCAGTGCAATTTATTCTACTCTTCTATTCCTAATTGTCGCGTACTCACTGGTCATTCTCACGTATGCAACTATCTTCCACCTATTTCCAAATATCGATTTTCATAGCGATTATAATCGCTTCTCTTCGCGTCACTGAGGCGCACCACATAAAGGCTCTTTCGCTGCTGAAATCAACGATCAAGACATGCCAGTTGGTCAACCTAAATTCAACAAGCAACATTGAGTGCGCCACTGTTGTGCTGGAGCTTGGTAAGACCCTGCACTTCTGCTTATTGAAGCTTTTATGTCTTTGTCGCTAGCCCGTTTTTTTATATCTTTGCGTGTTACATCTCTAGCTCTAGGATTATCTTAACCTTTAATTAATAAATATTCGAAGAGACTCTATTTAAGCAAAACGCTTTCAGAGTTTAAATCGTTAATTTCTTTAGTAATGGCTAATACTGAGATCAAGTCTACAATTGAAGCTTCATCACCGCAGGCTCTGCCTTTGATGAGTTTGCCTAGTCAGCCGCTGATATGCTTTGTGGGAAGGTCATTTCTGTGGAAGATCCCGTACACAGGAGTTTATCGGCGACGACGTCATCGACCCAGACGCCTTCAAATGACCCCTCCGAAGCCTCAGGGCTAGCAGCTCTTCACGAGGTGGTGAGTGAGAACAGTTCTTGCCAGAAAATGAGCAATCTGAACTTGATAGACCCATTATAAAAACGAGAAGATAGGGAATTTTATGCCACGGCTTGCCCATAGTAGGAAATTATCATCCTGATGCATCTCTAGAGTCAAGGGGCCAACGAATTTTAAATAAAACGAATACTAATCCATATAGTGCAGTTTCTTACATAGGAATGTGACTTCCATGTTCTCTCCTCCCCTTCTGTTTGAGAAAAGAATAGACCCACTGTGGCATCACATTGGAACACAAACGTTGGCTGCATGGCTCTGTCGTCAAGAGTGAAAAGGTAAATGGCTGCATATTTTTATCCTTCAAAGATAACAGACAACAGCTCGCGGTTATCTGGACCGCTGCAGTCATCACTGGTTTATGCTGTACGAGATTTGGAAGATGTCCACTGCGTCGATAGTGTACCACTGAGCAGAGTAGGGTAGGAAGACATGCAAGACTTATAGAGGCAAGAAGGTCGATTATGAGGCGTCAATGATAACCTGCCCAGATGCCAAGAATCAGGGGTATGGTAGCTGAATAGTCAATGTAAGCAGCCACGTCCTCAACATTAGATTCTTTTAGTCTAGGCTTCCAAATTACTGTTAGGTTGCATGTTGTTCGAGTATCTGGCGAAACAGACGCAAGGGAAAGTATAATACAGATTTGATGATGCTCCTAAACCAATGAAAAGCTCCTAAATACATGAGGAATTGGCCGCGCAGAACGCCAAATCTCTCCCTTCGAAATCATCCTTCAGCAGGACCACACCTTCGAAAATCTTCCCCATGTCGGTCCTCGTGATTGCCCCGCAGTTCTGTCGTATTTTCTCCATGAGGACCTTCAGGAATTGAACAGGGCTCTTAGAGAACCCCGACCTGTTGACGAGAGTTCCAACGACGTTGGGGTGAATGAACCCATCAGGACCCAAACAAACAGAATCGTCTACGGCAGTCCAAGCTAGTCCAAGGGAGTCACATACAGTGATATAGTCTTGGAAAGACTTCAGGTAGACCTGTCCAGCGAAAAGGTTGAGGAAGGTAATCGAGCCCTCAGGAATTGTTGATTGGACCACATTGCCTGATAAGCAGTATAGTCGAAGGTGATCAAGGGGCTGGAATCCAAGATTGATTCGGGGAGCATACAGATGAAGCGCCACATTCGAAGAACTTCTGATAAGAGGAAGTAGCTCTTCAATCTCATAAGGACTGGCGACTACAAGGTTATGTGTGCCAGACTTAGTGCTGCCAGCCAAAATCCACTGCACAGAACGCTGAAACAAATCTGTGTCATCGCTTTGCCCGAAAGTCCCTCGAACTGTCGTGGCAAAGTCTCGTGTGACCCAGATGTTACGAGGAAACCCATGAACATCGAAGTGTCGTGCTGCAGAAGTATCAGCCAAAGTTGTAAAAGCCTGTCTGAATACGTCGGTCTCTCCCGGGAAATAACCATCTGAAACCCAGGTTTTCAAAGGCTGGGCAAGATCGTGGTTCTCTGGCTCAACTTTGGGCGGTCTTTCAATCTGCTGTTCTTGTTCAGTTTCAGGGGATAGCTCGCGCTCTTGTTCTTCTTGAAGTGACGATGTATGTAGCTTGGTCAGCCCAAAAGAGTCGCATCGAGCCTTAAGCTTGTCGATAGTAGGACCGTCGAGTCTGGCCCAAAGCGAGGATAAATCTACCTGGCCACTGCAAGGGCGGTAGCGTTCATTCAAGCCTAGTGCCTCGTCCTCAAGGAAACCCCTGGCCCACGAGGATCCCTTCTCTTGGGGTACTCTTTGCTTCCAGAGTACTTGATGTCTACTAAAACGAGCGCCTTGCGTCACCCAGAGTGGTATAGCTTTACGCAAGTCAAGGCAAGTTTCCGTAATGGACCAGCAGATGACGTCAGATACTGTGATGTCACAGCTACTTGAGCCCATTTTGGTCCGCCATTGCGCGATCTTCTGCTCAATTTCCCACGGGACACAAAACACCACAGACTGACCTTCTCCAAGCCTTCGCATCCGCATGCAGGCTATTGTTGTTTTCACTTATTAGTGATGTACACGACTTTCCATCAAAAGATAAACGACATACCTTGAGCTAGTCTGTCTTTTGTCAATGCGGTACCAAGTGTGACCGCTGCGCGGTAGTACGTGGGGAGTCTTAGATCAGTTCCCCTAGTGTGAGCTTCATCAAGGAAGACAAGACACTGATCCAGTTGTTCTGCGAATGGAGATGTCCGGAGCTCTTCTACCTTACCAGATCGATCGACAACAATGATTTCGTCGTGATCGCTGAAACAAACCACCGCCTGAGTATCTGCTCTCCCCTCATAGCAAGCCAACCATCGCTTTGAAAACTCCAAGTTGTTGAGATCGATGACTTGAGCTCCAACGTCAAGAATCACGCGGGCTTCAGGGTTCATTCCAGAAACCATTCGAAGAAGCATCTGGCCATCTAAAGTAGCGCCTTTCATCTTTCTTGGCGTTAATTCTATGGTGTTTTCTGGCCGTAGCAAGTACTCGAGTACCAGCGCATTGGTATGTTTCTGCTCCGGAAGATCGAGTTGCGCCATTCCGAGTGGCAATACATATCGAGAATCGTTGGTTCCACTAAATCCTGTCGTCGGGTTGTCTTTTCTCTTGCCGAGGTCCCACCCTGAGGCAGACAGCTTGTGTGGAAACTCCCTGGACTCTTTGGCAAAGACTAGATGACATAAGTAATAGTCTATAGTAGCTTTAGAGTATTGGATGCTTGGGAAAATCTTCGTTATGCATTGGGCGCGATCTTGTAAATTGACCCCTTCTAGATTTCGGAAAGAGTCAGGTAGTGCCGGGGCTGTCTTGACCCAGTCTTGATATTCAGCCTTGGCGTTGTCAGATCTGACGAGAAGTCTAAACGTCGAGAAGAGAGCCTCGTGACCCAAGCCACTATAGTAGTAACTCAAACAGGTCAGTGTGATCACTACATCAGGGTGGCTGAACTCAGACCGAGGTGTTGGGTTGTCTTTCGCTCGGTATGGCACAGCCAATTTAGTCTTTTTCTCTCGGTGTGGATCAACGCCGTAATTGACTCTCCAGCGTTTTTGGCCAAATGCAAAAGCAAGGATGCCTCCTGCAAAAAGGCCTCGAAGAAGTAAGATATGGCCTTTTGTAGTTTCGTCCCAGAATGTACTCTGCTCGACCATCTGGGAATCCTCAGATGCAAGCTCCCATCGAGTGATGTAACGAAAGATTGCAGTCCTCATCCTTTGGGATTGTCGTGCGATGGGAAGTCCCACCAGTCCAGTTTCACAAATGGAATTCGCGACGCGTTTGAGAATCTCTTTCTCGGCTTCAGGTTCGAGGAAACGCATCCTTGGAAACCTCTCTCCCACATGATCGTCATACTCGAGTGATTGTGCAAATTCGTCTTTGGCGTCGCGGCCGAGATTAGCCAGTAGGCCTAAGACATTTTGAATAATAAGCCAGCGGTCAGGGCTATGTTCAATTGGCCGCTGTTGGCCAATTGTGTAGATCAGCTCAAATTTGACACTAAAGTTCTCGTCACTCTCATCGACAATGTCCCTCGACGATTGGTCTAGGAATAGACGAGTTTCCATAAGTTTCCCAGCAGCTTCTTTGCTTTCGCTTAGTTGGCATTCCAGTTCCATCAGCTGAAATGACAGGAGCTGTTCTGGTTGCACCATCAAAACACCGCCTTCCTTGATACAGTCTTCTATCAACTGACGAATCACTTGTGCTCGACAAGCGTTCATGCGGATATCTCTAGAGAAGGGTAGTAAGTAGACAGGGCGGTCCAGCAGGCCGGAAAGTTTCGAAACTAGCATTTGATGCATCTGCTTTGCTTGTGGTTTTGCCACAATTACTCGGACTAACTTGGAGCCATCGGCCAAAACGGTAGCGACAATTGGGACGATGACTGTGGACTTGCCTTCACCCATATTCAGCTGCATGACGGCATTCTGACGGTCTGGAGGGTCGATCATCTGTCGGGCAATGCATTGCTGCGTATCTCGTACCATAATCTCGCTTTCACACTCAAGCAACAGCCAGTCCGGATAACTTTGTGGGTCCCAAGTCTCGTTGCCGACGTTTTTGAGTTCGCGGAGAAGATCCGCTGGGCTAGACTGGAATTGTACGAGCCGTTGAGCTTGCTGGGCAGCGGCGATGGCAAGTCCATAACTAACGATAGCACTCCTCCACGCTTTGGGTAGGGAAACCCACTGCGAAGATCTTAGTTGCTGAAGGAACAAGACTGGTGCCACCCTGGGTACGAAGCCCGACTTTTCAAGGATAGACTGCACTGTTTTAGGCACTTCGACGTTTGAAACACGCTTGGTAGACTGCACAGTCATCGTTACAAGCACTTTGTACATATCCATTACCTGGTTTTCACAATGCGTCAAGTATTGTTCAAATATGGCTAGACGCTTTGTAGATTCTTTCTCGTTGAGCTCGGTATCAGCATGCCTGTATAAACTGGAGATGCTGTCTCGTAATTCGCTCAGGTAGCGATGTTCGAACTCCAAATTTGCACTTGAATCAAGAGTTTCAATGATCTCGATCAATTTGTTGCTTGCGTCTTCGTCTTTTTTCGTTGTCATTTGAATTAGGCCATCTCTATCCAAGGCTGGTAATCGATCAAACCGAGGAGCAGGTCCCGAGAATAAGTCCGTTATGGAAACGAATCCTGATGCCCGTCTTCCTGAATGACATGGCGGTATTCCAGGGGCAGCCCGGACAGCAGCAACAGCTGCAATCGGTAATAAATTTAGGCGAGAAACCAAAGTATCGAGATATCTCTTGAGCTGCAGGTTCATGTACCATTCCTTCCATTTAGGTCTCACTGAGCTCATAACTTCCTTGACGTCGATGTAAGTGTATATTTTGGTTTGGACCCGAGGTGGTGTTGATGGAGACTTGCAAGGCCGCTGTGAGCTGAGATAATGCCCGAAGTCTGCAATTGCTTGAGTTTTGTTGCCGTGATATACTTGCCTGCGCCTATTCAGGGTCGACTTATGCTTTTCATACGTCAACGGGGGCAGGTAAACTTCAGGAGAGCGTTCAAAAACAGTAACCCAAGTTCCGGCTAGGCGCTCAAGTTCCTGAATCTGAACATCATATCCCTTTGCTAGGTCAAACGTAGTTTCGGGAGGCAAAGGCGAAGAGGTAACGGAAGGGGAACTGCCAAGTGCCAACAGCGCCTGGACAATCTGTGGGTCATATTTCTCAGAGTACGACATGGTCGCTGTCCAAACCATGAGTTCGAAATTATTGAGCCATTCTTGTTCGCGCTGGAAAGCGCAGTGAAGTTGGCACCACTCAGATGAAAGAAATGCTTCAGGTTCTTGAAGCCATCTTGAATCGTAGAATAGTCTGGTTTTTGGCACCACGACTTGCATCGAGCTTACGGTGGCTTTCCGTAGAAGCTCGTAAAGGTGTAAAGTGAGGCCTGGCATAACTGGTTGTAGGAGACCGTAGTGGCCATGATAGACCCTGAAAGCCATGTCGGCAGCACGGACTGCTCGGACTGAATGCTGCCCACGATCTCTTCCAAGATAGACAGCATCATGTATTGGAGTGAAGTCTTCAGCACCAAAGCCTGTAACATGGTCACGAGCGTTTCTGTTGATAGCTCGCTCGATCAAATCTGTCGAGATGTTTCTCGGAAGATCTGGAACTTCATGTCCAGGATGAAGGAAACTTACTTCGTGAGATTTTGCGAGTATTTGTTGCGTGAGTGTGTGGAAGCGACCATCTTGAGATATGTAGCTCAAACTGTGAGACCATTCGACAGTTTGCATCACTCTCTTGTGAGATGGGTAGAATGAGCGGTCTGGGGATAGATTACTTATCAAGCTGAGTCTCTCATGGGCACTATTAGACAACACGCAAGGTGCTCGAATTTGGGCAGATGTAAGGATTCTCAGCGCTTCCTCAGCTCCTGTCCGATGAATGAAAGAGTCAGGAATAAGAAAGGATGTAAGGGCATGAATGTATGCTAGAAACAACTTTGTCTCGATCTTATCGTCAGCCACGAGCCGTCGTAGAGCGTTATCGATCTTGTATGGTTGTACCCGATGAGCAGTCCCATGAACAATTATGACACGGACGTGACTCTGCGTACATTCCTGTGCTGTTGGTCGATGCTCAACCTTGCCTTCTGGGATTATCATCGTTCTGATTGATTGATCCCCAATGTTTCGGAGGATGAGCTTACTTGCAAGCCCAATAAGAGTCCCCAGGGATTGATCGTTGTCGATTATCATGTTTCGAAACTGTCTAGACTGGATAATCGATCCTCCAGATTTCAAGAAGAACTCGAGTTGTAGGCCAGGAATTTGAATTTTAAGGACTTTCTCTTCGACACCATACAAAAGGTGAATGCGCAGAGGCGCTTCGATAGGCGACATGATGGTTGCGATAGTCTGAGCTAGATGACTTGAAGGAGGCATGAGGATTACATTGGTGCAACGATCGAGCTTCCAACCACCACCGTCGCGTCTGAGATACCAGTTTGTCGGCTTATTCGTGACCCAAGGGTCTCCGATGTCACAAAACTCGATGATACCAGTTGTACGATGATACCAATGAATAAAATTGTCGACGAAATGGTGCGGTAGCAAATCTCTCATGGGTCTTGGAGGAATCAGATCTAGAATCGAGCTACCCTTGTGCAACTGGACTAGGAGATTGCGATGATTCTGATTACCCGAAAGATCCTGTATACCGAAGTGAACTTCAAAATCGCAAAACATCTTGGTAGCACAGAAGTGCATGCCTGACAAATCGCTTGGTGCGACATCTAGGACCATGGAACCAAACAGCTTTTGGTAGTTTTCATGACGTATATACTCACGCGGTAGACGTGATAGAGGACAACCGTCCACTAAAAGCTCACCTGTGAGCGCGCTGAGATGAACTTGTAAGTCACCAGAAGTTGTTTTCATCCAATAAAAAGATGAAGGAGAAAGCCTCCATTTTGATGATCGGTAAAAAGCTGGCCATCGTCTCTTGATGGCTATATCTAGGCAGTTGTTGTTACAAACAACAGCCTCCCGAACCAAGATTGGGCAAGCGCGATGCATAGTTTGCAGAAACCGATCAAACATGATATTTTGGAGATGACCAACCCTAGGGCTTGCCAAGCTAGAGTTGCTGTAAATGATGATTGAAATCTCCACAAGTATCGCTGCCTGTCCTGAATCCGCTAAGAGTTGGGATAACAACTCGTCGTCTGTGTTGAAAGATTCAGCGCAGATTAAGGCGACGGTGACAACGATACTCAGGAACTCAGCTCTTTGAACATCGTCCTTTGTTTCCTGCACTTTCTCAATAAGACAGAGAAGCCAGTCATAAGATATCTTGCGGCAGTTGGAAAGCAGCTCCTGGATCTGATCCGACAAAGTAGTCGGGTTGTGAGTATCGTAAGCGAACATAAGGATGTATGGGACTCCCAGCTTTCTTTCACTCTTGAAACGAATTGTGTGAGACTGATCAGCATTTTATGACCGAATTCCATCTCCAAAAGTTCTCGATGCGTAGGCCTTTCGATTTCGACAGCACCGTAGGGGCCGACTTGCATACTCATCTGAAGCAAGAAAATAGTTGTCTCGGGTCGGTTAAAATCAATCGTCGGCATGGCTAATTGAACGAGGATACTCATCCACTGTATACGGTGTCCAAAGGGCAGCGTAGCCAAGGCCTTAAACTCACTCAATGGCATATAGTCGGGGCAGTCTGATTGGCTGGCGATAACCTCATTAGGAGTCTGACCATTAGGTTGAGCCCATGTTCGTGTGAGAAATCGCTTCAATACTTTTGCCCGATTAGGCAACTGGAAAGTGCATTGGTCTGAAATTTTGAATGATGGTCTGTGGCTGGAAATGAAGATTCCCCCATCCCCGTCATAATATTGATAAATTAGGCCATTGTTAAGACAAACATCGGCCTCCGTGCTGCGCTCGATGAATTTTTCCTTCCAGTGTGTCACAACTTGAGGCTTTGCCTCGGACAAGAGTTGGACCCGGTTTCCCTTAGGAACAAACCAAGGAGCAAGCCCTTGATATGATGCCAATGGATACGATGATTCAGGACGATTCTCCACAGACTTGAACGCTAGGACATCTTCGATGAGGAAAAAGGTGACATCACGCCATATAGAGAAAGGACGGGGGATTTCCAGCTCAAACACAGTCGATTGTGCTTCGAGGAGGCCGTCCGGCAAGGGCCACTCATGTACCGAGATCCGAAGGGCCTTTGCTTTTTGTTGAAGGCAACAGCGATTACATCTGGATGATATGTGTTCATCATACTCTAGATCGAACGAACGGACAGACACAGAATTGCATGCCATTCTGTCCGACCTTGTCATCATATCATCATATTCTCGTTCAAGACGACGAAACTCCTGGATCTTGGCTTGCCGACGTTGTAAAGCACTTTGCTCTATCTCCATTTTCTTCGCCTGGAGCTTGGAAGACTTAGCAAAGTACTTTACAGAAAACGAAGACGTCTCTCCGTAAGAACGAAAGATGGATGGTCGTCCATGTAAAGCGGCAGTTCGTTTCCGTTCTAAGAGGTGACTTTCAAGACGATGGAGCCGGGTCATGTTGTCTTTAGAATGGATCAAAAGTGCTTGCCAAACGTCAGTTGGTACCTCTGTCTCATACTCTAGTAGCATAGGGTATCTGTGCGTCGCAGCATTGTCAATTGCGACCCAAAGCTCTCCAATGGTCAAAAGCATTCGTGATGCACCCTCTGGACGACTCGAGTACCACCCTGCAGCAGTATTATGATAACTGTGTAACGACTGTTGCAATTCTTCGCAGCAGGATTCTTGCTCGATATGACCTTTCATCCATTGACTCAGGTGGTCTCTGATCCAGGTTTCAAACATGGCTAGGGCGAAGGAAGTATAATCGTTGTCGAAATTGGTAGTGGCTAAAGGGAGTTTTTCCGTTTTAAGAGTGAAAACGTTCGACGACGGTTCGAAGATTGCGTTCTGGGGGGTTCTTTTGAGGTCGATAATTGCGGCGACGAATCTATCCACTTCAGGAACCGAAAAGCGTAAGTTGTCCTCCATCTTGATTTTGGAAAGTTTCTCTAGGTCCAAGGGTTTCTGCAAACACTTGCGGATGTCTGCCCAACGTTGGTGTAAGCAGACCGAAGCAGTCGAAACAACAGAGTTGACTTCTTTAAGCCACGGTCCATCTTGAGGATTGTCAAGCTTACAAATTCGTCTTGATAGTTTGATCATCATTATGTGAAGCACCTCGCTTTGTGCTACTTTGCTGTTGGCGATATGCAGCACTTGAGCCATGAAGAATATCATGAATCTCTTGTACATGTCGTCCGAACCATCCGCAAGGCGATTCATGGTAAGATGTAGTCCAACGCGAACGAGAAGCCAGACCGGAGATCTCCTCCATGGAAGTTTGCTTCTACTCCACAGCACTTCCTCGCGGGTGTTTTTGCAGACTCCCTCGACAGTGATGGACTGGCCGACACCGCGAATTATGCTCGTCAAGAGCTCGGTCACGATACGTGGATCTGCCGTATCTCTATCTTCAGCTTGCTCTTGCTTCGCTTTTCTCGTCTTTTGCTGCACCTCCGCCACTGTCTGCTTGGCCATCTTAACGAGAGTGTTGACCAAAACCTCTTGGAACTCGGAATTCTCAAAGTCGGCAGCGGACATTTTGGTAGCAGATGCTGGGAATTGGCGTACCAAACGACCTTTAGTGGTCATGATAGACTCGTTGGACGGGGATAGCTCGAATGTCTCGAAACAGAATGAATCATCCGTTCTACGAATGAGTAGTCCCGCATTCTGAGCGGTGATATGAAACAGAGAGACGGGATCTGGCATTATTATGGTTAGCAGTTAATCGACATGAACTGTAAACGGTATTTTACCATCAGCCGAGAGCATACGTAAAGCCTCGCGTAGTCCAACGTGTGCTAAGTATCCATCCATGTCTCTTGCGACTATCATGTTCTTTATCATGGAGATGCAAGCAGCAATGGCGATCTTTTCGACGAATTCCACTTTCATGAAGAATTGCTCAAGACTATGCAGGACAAGTCCAACAAGGAATGATTCATTTGCTCCAGAGGTCTCATCGTGGCCAGGTAGTTTTGCTGGTAAAAATACATGGCGGAAAATATAGGCAAATTGATCATCAGAAGGAGATGTGTTGGTCATCGTAGCAGTAGCTCTAATAGGCTGTTGACGTGATTCCGGGAATAGTTTTCACGTAAAGTATGGTGAGGGAACCGAAAGGATTTCACAGAAGATCTCAAAAGGATGCAGTTGATGGAAATAAATGTATGAGATGTTTTTTGTTTTGTTTTGATTTTTTTGAAAGAAATGTTTGCGATTCTAGTGGGCCAAAACTCCTGTCAATCTGGATGATAAATACATGAACGCGATACCATAAACTTTCGAGTTATTGGCTTAGCTAGCATTGAATCTATTACATAAAGGTCACACCGACTCTGAGTCTTCAGTAGTACTGCTGGGCCTCCTGCGTTAGTGGTGTTAGCACCACTGATACGATTGGTGACAGCCGGAACGGCGAGAAGCCTCATTACGTGCTCTACTCTAGAAGCAAGCGGCCTGGAGTCACGAGAATCCATGTGTGTCTAGAGTTTTAGTGGATAATATGAAAGCATCAGGATACTCGAGGCGACCTGCCATTAACCTTCTGTGACACAAAACCCTATACTTGCTGAGACGGTCATTGGCCACGCAAGTGGGAAGGTGACGGTGCTGCTACGTGGCTTCAGTATTGTGGAACAACGAATGAAACAAAACAGTAAGACTACAGCTAATAGCCAGTCATTCTCTAGCATAAGAAAAAGTGCTGATCTTTCGATCATAATGTGAAACAACTTTGACGAAAGTCGAATATTATTCGTCGCACGCTGCTTAGCACTTGCTTTATCAGCACTAACAGCCACCGGCTCGATGGAACCGTGATTGTTATTGAAATGAGTACCGAAGCCAAGTGACTGAAAGAGTCACCTATACAAGCGACATCCATCTGATTTAGCATCAGCGATGGAAAAACGAAGCCGAGCGAGAAACTCAGGAGATGATTGGCGAGAAAGAACAGGAGATATGGAATACGAACACAGAAATACAGTTTTGAGCTAACTGGGAAGTCTGCCCCTTCAAGTGAGAGGGAGGCAGCGGGAGGCCGACCACGCTCATAGACATTGAAAGAATCAGTGTAACAGCATCCGTGTCGATATTCTTACCCCGCTTTTGACCTGTGACCATTTATTCAGCCCTTCTGACCGAAAGACACAGAATCTCCATAGCATCACGCTATTCAAATGTCTGAATGAGTCACAGCGGTAACTTCAAAGCTACTCGATCAAGTTAACCACATAAAAAGATGAAGTTTACTTTCACTAACACCATCACTACTGCTGTCTTGGCCACGGTCTCCACGGGTTCTCTCGCCTCCGGAGCCTGCCAAGCTGGCTGCGCTAGTATCGTTATGGCATGCTACAGCGCAGCTGGGTTTACTTGGGAAGCTACTGTGGGAGCTACAGCTCCAGCATCGATCATCGCCTGCAATGCTGCTTTTAGGAAGTGCTCCGCAGCATGCACTACTGTAGCGCTAGTTGCGCCTACGTCTTGAACTGATCTAAAGTGGAACATTCTGTTTAGTGGAGATTAACAGTTAGAGCATCTAAACCATTTGCGACAACTCATTTGCTAGAACAGCTATAGAAGAAGACTCAAGACAACGACAAACCCAGATCATAATCCATCGTATGGCGGTGTTTGCTCTTCAGATGACCCCACATTGCTTCATCGGAATCAAAGCTGCGATGATCTTTTAGCTCAGTCCCACATTCAAAGCAATACCAGTAATGCCCATGTGCATCCATTTGTCCGAGGCGCCCAGGACGTTTGATAAAATCAACATGCTTTGCCCGCAGATGTTCAATCGCTTGCATCATGTCGGTAATTTCCTTGTCATGCTCATAGCATGTCAATACAGGCCCCCTTCTAAGTATAGTCAGTATTAAAGGCTCTGTTGTCGTGTTCTCATACACAGTGCATACCTTCTCATGATATAGGAGCTTTTGCCTATGTAGGCCGTCGTAATCAGCAATTCCCTTGTACGCGATACTCAGATTCCAGTATGAGTCGACTGACCCGAGATGTAAGGTTGATTATGGGAGCCCTGCAGAGTGACAGATGACATTTATATATGGGGCTTTGATCTTGAGAAACATTGCACATGGTGGAAACATAGTTCAAACTGTAAATTGTCTGGTTTTGTTTGAACGCGTCACCCAGTCTTCCTGGAGGCCCACCAGATCGAATAGTGATTAATAAACATATATGCGTCCAATGGCTTCTTCCATAGCGAAGGTCGTTTATTTGTTCCTAAAGTTTTAGTAACTTAGCCACGTCCTATAGTAAGTGTGCATACTACTATTTCCGTCATAATGACGTGATTGCCGATGTACCTTGGGCTTTCATCATGTTTTACGTGCCACTCAAGAGAATCGGCCTTGGGCTCAACATCACAATCAAGATTTCTTATCCTGTATAACTCTCTTCAGAAGCTTAGCCGCTTGAGACACCAAGATTTACGAATGGAAACGGCTGGATGTAAGCCAGATGGAGGTATCCTCGGTTGCAGGCTCGGTAGGGATGAGAAAATACTATGTGAGTCTTAACATATTGTGCTTGAGAAAGGTAGTGAAGGAACTTGAACAACGACGCTAATGCTCAGAAAAATGATGAAGATATCTGTGTTTATTACACAATTCCTTGGTGCTGGCGTCTGTTCAAACGTGATTTATTTATGCCGGCAGCGACATTCTTTACAGCGTATAACATAAGAAGGATGCCCCTCCAGACCTATTTTCTCAAAGTAACAGCCAAACCCTTTGGCACAATGGCGACATCCGTACGTTTGTTTTAGCAAGTCCATAGATTTGTCCATTTGCTTGATGAGGGATTCCTTTCCTCGTCTTTCGTCATCTCGGAGTTCCTGGTATATTACAACATTCTGTTGGGCCACGTCTAGCCGTCGTTGAAGTGTCTGTATTCTCTCGCTACAAGCACGAAAGATTTCCGTAAAGAGATTGTGTTCGAGCTTCAGGTCTTGAAAAGCTTTTAGCTCGCAGAGTTCCTCGATATGTGCCACCGCGGCTGAAGCGATAATTGAGTAGATATCAGGGTCTCTGTTCGAAGCTGACAGTTCTTGAATCACCTGGGGGAACACCTTAGCATCTTTACCTTCTTCCAGGATGGCCCGAATCTTGGAGTTTGCATATTCAGTCAAGCTTTGGACATTGTAGTAGTCAGCAATTGCATTGACGCGTAGATGGGCGAGCAGATCCTTGGCAGTTTCATTTTCAGCCAGTTCTGTAGGAGTGGAAGAACACTGTGATAGGTAGTCTGTATTTCCTTGGTCGTATCCGTCGTCAGAACTGGATCCATGTTGCCTCTCGGAGCGGATTTGGTACTCTCCTCTGTAGAGGAACGATATCATATATTGAACTGTATCAATATCGAACTCGTTGACAGCGAGAATTCTCGATGTGGTTTCCTAACAAACGAGTGAGAAATGGTCGCCAGCGACGGAAATTGTAGCACTGTACCAGAAAGCCGCCGGAGAGAGCGGCTGTTATTACCGATGATTGTGGGCAAACAATCACTTGATGGAGCTTGAATTGATGGTCATTGCAAACTAATGTAAAATCGCTGTATTTTCCGGATTCTGCCAATGAAGACAGAAAGGCATGAGACTGGAGCGCCATTCGGATGGATATTTCCTGCAGTCCGTAGGGTTGAGATACGTTATATGGTGATTGTGAAATATGTCCGCAGTTGTGACATTAACAGGCGGTCGCAAAGTCGGGGCCATCCGATATCATGTCTAGACAGTGAGGAAAAGCCACCGCGTCAATGAGAAAAGCTGTGTTGAACTTCGTGGCCAATGGGCCAGCCGTTGTGGAATACAAGCAACGTCATCGAAGAGACGTCAGACTAAGTACAGCATTTTCTCCCAATGCAACGCCATACTGTGCAAAAAGACTTCAGCATCGAGGGAACGTAATGACTCATCGTGATGGTTCTTGCGTTTGAAGAAAATGTTACCATAAAGATTGCATGTTCGTTCAGAAGTGCCGAACAAATGGAGGAACGGTTCCAGTTTAACGTCAAGGTAAGGGTATCGCCTCACCTCGCTCCCCCCAGCTCCTGTACAGACCAAAGAAGGACTTTCAGTCTAAAGGCTATTCTCCCACCTTTGCGTGAGTGTAAGTACCCCCAGTATTACGACATTCTGAGTCTAGTCGGGCATACTAATTCACGAATGCAGCCCCTACCTACGAACTGTCCAACTAAACATCCTCTCGATCTTCCCCAACAAGTACAACACTGTATTAAGAAGGAAAGGTTAACTGGACGTGTTTTATGATAAGATGACGGATGATCTCTTATTTCGCCTGAACAGCGAGGTTCGTTTTGAACGTGTGACCAAGAACCAATCAAAAATCTAAGTCAACCTCTACCGAATTCAAGTCTACCCCCTATTCCTGGCCATGGGGACGATCAGTCAATTTCTTTTCTCCTCTTCTTCACAAGCTTACAGCGGTTTATCTTCTCCTTCACCAAATTGTTGACTTGCACGTGTTAAGTATCCGGTAGGCCCCCTGCAGCACAGTCATATGAGATTTGCGTCATTCCAGGTTCAGTCAATCTCTGCTTCAACATCTGACTGGCTGAGAAATGGTTATCTACTCCAACTATTGTTTTTCATGTGACTGTAGCAATGGCGCGAGTACAAGTAGGGCAAGAACCTTCACCAGTGTTTCAATCGTACGATCCAGTCATTTCCGTCAACTGCAGAATGAGCATTGGGCAAACCAGGGTGCGAATGCTACACAAGTAACGCCTTTGCCTCTAAAATGGCGATGACAGTCATTCTAAGGTGTGGTTAAAGTGCGCGCGATCCTTTGTATACGCTGATTGATACATGACCAGGTGTATCACGGCAAATGCAATCATACAGAGGGTACAAAGCCGATACGTGATATCCCCACTGTCTTCCTTATCAGGCGGAGTCCTTTGAAAAAGATGCTTGATGGATGCAACCAAGATTGATGGTAAAGAATGGATACAAGGAATATCATGACGGCCTGTATCGGGCTGATACAGATGCCTAACTAAGTTCAGTGTGACAGCCCATAGTTTGGAATACTGCCAACGTGTTTTTCTAACCTGAGATAACAGAGCTCATCCTTCATAGGATTAGCGTCGTGCTTTTGCTTGTTAGCGGGCCTGGTTGGAAAGTCATCATCCGATAGCCCTTCAAGACTTGATATGCATGTCTTATCGAAGAAAGAAAAAAACAAGCTTTAGCTGAATTCTAATACAGACGATTTCAGGTTCAGTTTCCTTTCAAACATCAAAAAATTTACTATTTTAGCGGGTATGAACAATATTTGACCATGAAAACTGGGAAACTGAACCTGAAATTACGTGTACATATGTAATGCACTCGGTGAGCGTTAGATTGCATCATTCCTAGTCAAGCTTCAGTGGCTTGGACGAATCTGTTTTCATCTCTCATTACATCATCGTATCATTTTGTCTGTAACTATAGTCTGAGTTGTTGCTTCATTACTATGACCACTTGTCTAATAAGTATGAACTACCCTCTCCTCAGGCGTTCAGTGGTTCATCAAAGCATTGAAAATGAAAGATGTGGTTTTTGTTAACACTCAGCAAGGTGTATCCGACCTGGTTGACTGGATATTACTCCAGGACACCTGGCTTGGAGATATTCAACCCCCTCTTTATATCAACGCCGAGGGAGAACGCCTTGGCCGGGATGGGAAGCTTTTACTTTTGACAACCTTGGTCTATCCTTCACAATTGCTGGCGCGTCCCTATATCATCGACATCCATACCCTGGGAAATCTGGCCTTCTCGACAGTCGGGGGCAGCGGAAAAAGCCCAAGGGATATTCTGGAATCACCAAAATTTATCAAGGTCTTCTTCGACGTCAGAAACGATTCAGATGCACTCCATTTCCACTACAGCATCAAATTGGATGGCGTTCGAGATGTTCAGCTTATGGAGAATGCTCGTAGGAGAACCACGAACTCTAGGAAGTTCTTAAGTGGCCTTGCAAAGTGTATTGAAGAATCTTTATATGGGCCTGAAAGGGATCAGTGGAGGCTTACCTAGGAGAAAGGGGAAAAACTCTGGAACCCTCAAAAGGGAGGATCTTACAGTGTCTTCAACATACGACCGCTTCCGGCAGAGCTTGTTGAGTACTGCATCGGCGATGTTCAACACTTACCAACGTTATTTGAAAAGTACAGGTGCGGAACAGACCGTTGGAAGGGTCTAGTCGTGAAAGAGTCACACAATCGTGTTTTAGCCTCTCAAACCGCTGAGTATTCTCCTCTTGGTACAGAAAGGGCGTTAAGCCCCTGGACTCCCGACCAAAACAGAATGCTCGACACATGGGCTGAAGTTAATTCACGAAAAGATTATTTTGGGCACTCTGAGGATAACGGGGTGGATGACCCCTGGGATGACCCATGGGACCGCCGGTGGAATGAGGACGATGAGTGGGATAATGGGTGTGACGATGATTATGAGGACTGGACGAGGGCGGATTGGGAAGGGCCTCCCTCTTGAATTGTTGGTGACTGCCACTCACATTTATTAGTAAAGAAACCCGGCGCCGGTCTGACAAACCCTATCTCATCCTTATACAGAGTGAGTGTCAGAGAAACTTGTCATTGGATCACTATATCATGAAGTCGATAGAAGAAGAAGATGGGTGCATGATGGTTGTGCAGATTTAGTTGAGGGCATTGTCATGGTGCTACAAAAGTAGGAAGCAAATAGTGTTTTTTCCCTCTCTATTTAACCTGATTTCATCTTGTTGAAGGTTTATTCATTTTCAACGCCTGGTAGTTCCTTAAAATACCTATCGCTAAAAACGTAAGGATAAATTTCCCTGCAGGTTTCAGACGACAAATTGGAACCATAATAGTGATTAATTTAATGACTTCGTTACTGATAATAAGATGCGGATAACAATTATGCTTCGATCAATAATTAAATCATTCAATAGTATGATATAACCCCTATAGCACTTTACGCGGAGGGACGCGTCGCGTTCCAGACAACTCCTGTTCTGATCAGGATTACTATTCCTGTATATAGAAGTGGGCCAATAAAATCAACTCTGCCGGAGTTGATTTAGGACTATAGTGCTAGGGTTAGTTCAGAAGTGCTAAGGGATATAGTGTTGTTGAATCTTTTGGTTGTCCAGGAATATCAGCTTGCATATTCGACATCCTAGTGATTAATGACCAAAATCAACTCTACTAGGGTTGATTTTATTGACCCACTTTAAACCTTGTAGGGTTAATTATTATTTTTTTTAATTTTTTTTTAATTTTTTTTATATAAAACAAATTGAAAATTTTTACAAGCTAAAGTAATTGGTCGGGAAAGAAAGTAAATGGTGCTAACTCCGAGGCATTCAGCCTGCCAAAGCAATGTGGTATTAGCGCCCAAACACCCTGTAGCTTGTTGAAGTTCAGGGCGGGGCTGTCGGGGTACATAGTTCTACTTCGGCAGCAACCTTTCAGGTAGAATTTAGCTGTGTTCCGGCCCCATAAGTAATTCCCAGGTGAACAAGCAAGGTAGATAGATGTAGCGCTTTCTGCCTGCAGTAATTTTTTAGGGCGTAAATGTAGAAACTCTATACTTCAAGGAAAACCAGCCCAAGGTTCACTTGGAGGGGTCACCAAGCCCTTGACATGCTACGGAGCATTTCCCGTCAGTTTTAAATTCCTCAGTAGTCTTGCAAGTAAACTTGCAAAGAAAGGTTAGTGATGATGAGCCTGTGATCCATTCTAGAGTTGGCCAAACAAGATGCAGACTTACCATGCTGGTCAGTCCGAACGTTCCATATCAAGAATGGCATATACGTACGGAAAGCGCTGTCTGAGAGCGTTTTCCGTACGTACTGCAGCCCTGGTCAGGGGAAGCCTTAGCTTGGCGGTTTATATCCCCCCTGAGTTCACGTGTCGCGTTTTTAGCAAGGCCCACGTCGACCTGGCGGAAGTGGTCATCATGATTTGGGAACTCTCTGTATGTTTCCATATGGGTTGTCGTCAACACTAGGCATCTCCTCTATATGTTGATATGGCAACTCCACAGTCGTATGAGGTATATCCGAGCCCCTGCTTGTCATATCGAGGTCGGCCTTTCCCGCTTCCGGAGTTTGATAGGGGCATGGGACAAATTGAACCCGTAAGAGGATGACTTGCAATGGGTTGGCTGTTTCAGCAGGGTACTTACCAATATAACAAGCCTGGTCAGTTTGTGGTCAGTGCGAGCAGGTACGTAGTCAATGTATGTCGTGCGAGGTGTTTGCTCACTCCCGATGTTTGGCGAGTATTTCGCAGTCCATTAGTAGTTAGGGAACCTGTTAGGTATAAATCCTCCAAGCACCTCCCTCTGCCCGTCCTCGGAGTTTCTCCCCGTGCGCCACTCATACCATAACATCGTACTTGCAGTCAACGCGAGTACCAACCATCTACATTATGTCAGCCCCAGTAGTTGTCTCGTCTCAGCTGGAGACAATCAAGCAACTAAAGAAACAGCTTAACGACGCAAAAGAAAAGACCACTACGCTGGAACGAAAGCTCCATTACGAGAGTGCTTGCGTTGAGGAGGTAAATTAAGAATATCAAGCGCCCTTGGTTACAAAAGGATGTAACATTAACTAAAACTTAGGCAAAGGATATATTACGCCAAATGTCAAAATGCTATTCTCTTCACATACTTGAGATGAAAACAAGAAACCGAAACCTTGCAACTGAGTTGGAAAAGTGCAGAACTGAAGAAGAGAAAACAACATGAAGTCGCCTCACAACAACACCACATGTATATGTTGGTGTCCAGTAATAGTAGCGGATACATTCCGTTCAGGAAGCGGAATAGTGTCCCAGCAAGCCCATTCCAAGTCACAACAGCGCAGACTCTGGTAGAATATCCTACATGGCCATACATACATTCTCTGTAGCTGGCCAATCATGTCTTGAAGCTTCAGGAACATGCGACAAAGACAATCGAGCCCAGGGTGGAGGCAAAGCCCTTCGTGACCCAGTTACAAGTCGCGAGGGGCTCAGGAACACTATCCAAATTGGGGAGGACAAAGTCTTGAGCTTTTTCAAAAAATATTTCTTCAACATCTCTTTCTTTACATGCGAAGCCTTTATGTCAGCAAGATCTGTCCATTAGGAAGGTGATGTGATATCAAAAGCCAATTTAAGCGTCGTGGCTATCCTAAGTATAAGAAGAGAGCTTCGAGAGGGGGGCTGATGTCAGTACGTATGCCCTATGGTTTGTCTATTTCTGAAAAGTATCCTATTGTCGAAAGCATCTATAATAGCCTGAGGTAGGCGAGTGGTAATTCCAATGCTTTGTGAGAGTTTACAAACGTACCCCAAGCTGCTTGGATCGACGTGCCTCCGGTATCGCGAACAGGCTGTTGCTTTGCTCTTGTCAGCAACAAAGAGCGAAGTGATAAATAAGCGCAGATGATCTTCCAGTTCTGTGCAAGAGCTCAGGTCGAGGACGAGGCAAAGTATTCTGAGTAGGAAGATGCTGTTGGGCGGAAGTACCAGTCATCGGATACAGACTGCGGGCCACCAGCAACTAAGCAAAAAGGCTAGTCGCCTGTTGCGATGCCGGCCAATTCGGCGGATTATTTGTCGCGGTGTGAACATCATTGTACACCACGTTGAGATGCTAATCTCGGATGCATAGGCATACCAATAACGGTGAAAACTCGTGGAGTTACCCTGGCTGTCCTTCTAAAGATTGCCCTACTATACCAATCACCACTGGTACTGGCACGACCAGTTCTCATAGCCCGGGCATCACTTTTGTGTATATTGCATCCGACTTGCAATACAAAAAGGTTCGGCTTGTGCCCTCTATTAGCTTCACAATACTACGAGCATCTATATGCTGGTCATCTGTAACCGCAGATAAGAAGCATATTTTTCTTCGCAACCTCCGCCGCATCGCTTCTATCGGACAAGATAGTCGTTTTATCAAACTCTCAACAGCCACAATACAATAACGTCTTGATAAGTTCAATGAACCCTATGACGTATAATTATGGGTAATATCGTGTTTGCCACGTCAAGCACCTCGATAACATCAGTCCTTTCCATATTCTTTTGGGAGCTATTATCAGCCTCAATTCCCCAGTCATCCGTTGTCAAGTGAACCACCAACTTCAAGATACGTTGTACCGAAACCCTTGTTATTGTCCTCGGTAATATAACTGCTGCTTAGCTCAGCACCACTCGATTCGCCGATACTACAGCCCCTGCATTCGAGATCATTCCCCCGCCATTGGTGCTGAAGCACCTGATGCCTCTGGAGGCACCGATACCCCGATGGCTTTAACTACGTTGGCTGCTTCCCCTCCGAGAGTGGTTTTGCTGGCTTCATTCAAGCGCACTCCACTGAGGAAAGTGGTTCCGGTCCATGTAACGATACTTGCTTGGGCTGCTATTACTTCGTTTTTCACAGTAACAAATGATACTGCTGTAGTGAGCTTCAACCCGCCAATTCTTCATCAATTAGTTCTGAACAGTTCATTTTACCCTCCTATGGCGATGCTGATTTAAGCTTTGGTGGTCTTGCTGCTGGCCCTCAGTGTCCGCGAAGCACATTAGACCAGTTCAGTCACATGTAATTTGGGGCGGAAAGGACGAACTGATGGTGACGTTGAAGAAATTTGGGCTTCGGAACCGGACCCAACTTCTGTGGCCTCGGATTCGAGATGGAAGGGCACGCTGCTCACATAATCTCGCCATCGTTAAATGAGCTCCTCTCGGACAAGAACGTGTTTGAAAAGGTTTCAGCGTTAATGTAATCCTTTGTGTCTCCGTTGGTAGATCTTGTTCTGAAGATCCGTATAGACTTGGTTGGTGGGATGCATTGACCTTCTGGAGACGGTCGGAAATAAACTGAAATGTAGACAATGGATGTGAGACATAAAGATGCATCAGGGCCCCCCGTATAATGATTCCGTGCATTGTATATACCTCTTGAATTTCAACTGTAGCCAGACGTGTTGCTGCCTAGAAACCAAAATGCAAGAAAATAGATCTTAGAACACGTATTGGCAGCCTGGCAGAAATACGCCTCAATTTCCTCCTGTAGGTGTTATCCTAGTGGCTAACCTTCCTCAGTCTTTTATAAATACGTCTTTCAGCACAAATCTGACTTCTGTGGTGGGTGTGACGTTAGGGCTAATGACCACTTTCTGCTAGGCTGCTTCCATGATTTGTAGGCCTAGAGGCATCAGGTCTCAAGAGGTAGGCCTTGATGTTGATGTACTGGTAGAGGAAAAGGCATTGGGTGAGATACAAAAGGTTCCTTTGGATAGTCGTCGGGATGTGCTTCGTAAGTACCTTGTAAAAGTGAGCCTATAACAGCGTCGAATGAGGAGAGTATCAAAAGATTCATTCTTTTGAACGAGGTTCTCATAGAAGATCACTCTAGACAGAATCTCGTTTTGGAAGCGCGTGTGGTGTTTTATGAGGAAAGCACTTCCATCATATCATCCTAGAACTTTGGGCGATTTCTAGATAACATGCTCGGGCAGTGGGAAAATACTACGCCAGTGGCAAAACCGGTCCTCCATCTCATATTTAGGGTCTCGGTAAACGACGGCGATACCAGTCGATCTAGACGAGCCTGGTGGGGTTCATCGCTCACTCGCACAGTAAGGGCACGCTGGGGGAGATGGGCTTGCAGTTAACGGAGAGCCAGATCGACGATATCCTGGACATTAAGTAAAAGATCTGGCAGATAGACATAAGGGCAATTGCGCAGAGACGGGGAAAGGGAGGGTTTAAGGATGTCTGGGTTCCCATCCGGCAGCTGCTTATAAAGACATTAAGGAAGGCTAAGTCAACGCCGCAAAACAACCCGCTTATATAGTAGATTGCAGTCCTCGCCTAATTAGCGGTCTTAGGCAACAGCAACATAGACTTTATTAGCTAAGGGCAATTCCACAGGAACCCAATACTAATAGATATTAACCTCGGGGAGCAACTAAAGGCGATAGTGCACTACAGCAAGGTCCTTGTACTTAACAGTACCTTCTCTACATAGTTAGAGAAGTCAGAGAAGTCAGAGTAGGTAATAGAGGTATAGAGCAGGCTAAACATAGTAAGCATTAAATAGATTAACAACAAAGGGGGCTCTAGGCCAGCTAGGCTATCCGGTAATAGTGGGCCAGTGTATTTAACGGCAGCGTAGTAGTCTATAGTAGCGCATATAGCTAAACAGGCGGAGAGGCAACTTAGGGGTAAGCAGAAGACAGCAATATATAGGTTACAAATATTGGCTAATGCAATAATGCAGTAAGTGTGAGGTCTGCAAAAAAAGCATAGTTAAGTAGAAAGAGATTTGCTTTACGTACTTATATATTTACTAATTCTTATTTTAACCTCTTACTGCGCATATTAAGGGAGCGTATAAAGAGAAATTCAGACAGTCCTTTAACTAGTATGTAGCCCATTCATTCATAATAGTCTAGAGCATCTATCTTTCTCCTTCCTCGTCTCCTTACTACAGCCGTACAATATAAGATCTTATAGCAGAATCGGCTGTAAATGCAGATTAAATAAACTTAATTAAGTATACTTATAGTTTTAAGGTACAAGAAGTAACTATAAACTAAAATCCTACTGGCCACTTACTTTTAGTAAAACCCAGTAAAGACGAAGGGTTATTTATATACATTAAGATATCGAAAGCTAATTTATACATTTCCCGCAGAAAATCCTTAACTTAGTCTTTATTTAGCAGCTCCCTATACTTATAGAACGTCTTTACAATAGCCCTACGCATTTCTAGGACAGCAGATAGAGTAATAGTATATACTTCCTGTGCCGCATTTAACAGAAAACTAGATAACTATTGAATCTAAGTAACTGCCTGGAACTTCTCTACAGAAAGATCCCTAAGGCAGGGAATGTCATATATATATGCAAGCGTAAAGACCTTAGAGTAAAGGATTAATAGCAAACCCTTAGGGGTAATTGCATTATATATACTCAGTAAAACGTCGGTTTTATCGTCCTGTAGCCTATCCTAATTAAGGATACATTTAAGTATAAGAAACCTAAGATTATAGTCCCATAGGTAAAAGAACTACACTATATAGTCAACTACCTAGGATTATCTTTTCCAAAGTTAAATAAAGCCTTACTAGGGTTAAATTCACAAGACTTTTTTATAACCAGTAACCAGGGGCATACAATTACACAGTATACTTCGTATAGTTTATCAGTTAATATAAGCTTAATATCTAAATACTCGCTAGTCTTAAAGATCCTAAAGAAATAGTTAAATTCATATCCTTATTAAGAATACCAATCCAATAAACTCACTTACATTACTATAGTTTCTGTTCTTCTATAATAGAGAGGTTTAGGTTAAGTACAGAAGATAGTTTAGGTACTTACTCTATTTCTTTCTGCACTGTAGACAATAGAAAGAGCTTTGGGTAGACAGACCGGGCTATATCTTTCAATTTGAATATACCTTGTTTAAGCAGGTGTCAGAGGATACTAATAAGCTCCTTCTTAGAGTAGTAGGAAACTATCAAACGATAACGTTAAACGACTGCTTTGATCGCTTTAGACTTGCGCAGGGCAGCGTTCCCTGGTTTACTGAAGATATGCCGTAAAGAGGAATACACGATTATACACTTGGCCCTGGAATACTGCATACGGCGAGGCTACGGCAATAGCGTTGCGCGATACTCCACGGATTGGTATATTAATTAATATGAGATGGCTTGGCGAGTCGATGACCGGTAGGTGGGCTGTCGGCCTGAAGCTAGAGATATGAAGTTGAGTGGACAGATGCGCAAATTTTGTTGGCCTGCAGAGCCTGATTCAATACTTAGACGCCCAGGCATCCATGCAGCATGTCTTACGACTGAGATCTCGTGCCGCAGAGTACGTACAGACTGATGTTCTTAACCCCCGCTTCTCAACTGTCGACTTGTAACAACATCCATTTTCCTGCTGAACCGTTAAAATAATCCAGTCCTAAGTCACCACCGAACCATTAACGCAATTATGGCGTCTTCTATAATACGTTTTTTCAGAAACTGTCCTATCCGACAAGAGGTGGTCGTAACTCAGTATGTTCTCTATGCCAGTACATGAGCAGATCGTACAGTAGTGAATGCATCCCTTGAATAGTCTCCTGTGTGTGCTCGTCATCCAGCAACTCTGGATTAGTATAAAAATATTTGACAATAGAGTCGCGCATCCCTCTGTCTTCTGGTATTGTCGATGTATATGCCTCCTCTGCACTATATAGGAATCAATCGGAAAATATGCCTTGTTGCGTCGCATTATTGAATTTGTCAAGTGCAAGCTTTTTCAGTGCTGGTATATTGTATTTTTCGGCGAGTGCGTACACTCTGACGTGAAAAACCGGATGATAGTTGTCGACGTGGTCATCTGATAGTGTTATCTCGTCTGGGTTCTCGACAATCTTTTGATGTTCTTCTTCACTCTCGTGGACGCCATGTGCTTTCTGGTCGTCTTGAACCTGATAGTCCTGGCGGTATAAGTACTGGGTGAGACAGTCTACAGATTGTGGATCGTCATCTTTGAAGTCGAAGCGATACTCTGGCGTGGCTCCGCAAGTGTCGCATAAAGGATCCTGTGTGGCGTTCTGAAACTGGCATTTCTTGTTTATAACCGAAGATTGAGAACAAACGACCGCGCGATGAGCAGGATAGTTCTTATCATTGGAAATCAAGATGAGGTCAGAGTATTGACTATTCTTGAATAGACTGGTTGTGTGTGTTATCAGCAAAAAGTAAGAAGAAGAAAGTTGCGAAAATTGTGAATAACCGCACCTTTCTAACCAGGCACAAGAGGACCCAATACCAGATAGCTGTTTGTCTGGTGATATTCTGTTTCCCTGGTGTGTGCTTGCAAGACTGGGCCGATACAAGTCTGGGAATTCGAGCCGAATAGAAGCTTCTGCGCGGAAGATGCCTTGTTTAATGAGATAGGATAAGATAATCACCAACTCTTCATCAGAGAAACCTGCAACAGATATGGCCTCATCTCGGATTGTACTTCGGATCTCTCTTCTTCGTAAGAGTTGTATATTGTGACTGGCCAAAGATTCGTCTGCAGTGCTCGTTCGAGAATACAGCCTTTCTGTCAGCTGTAGAGTAGTTCATAATGCTAGGTGGCGATGATAGCTGATTGGATTGTTTAATCAGGAAACAACCGATATATTACAAACTCTAAAGCGTAGTAAAATATACCTTACTGGTGTCTGGTGGGGTGATAATTGCAGGACTGAACTGATTGTGTCCGGCGCGGGGGTTTAATGAAGATAGAATGAGGCAGCAAGGCAACCCTGCAGAATGTCTCAAAGCCCCCGCACCCAGAAAACTGATTAAGTGTCATCGTCTGTCAAATTAATTTTCGTGAGTAGTTATCTAAGTCTTCGTTAAGGTTAACTGACAGACAAACTATACGTGTCGCTACCAATCCGCGCAAAGAACGAACACATTACTACAATAATCCAATACGATGGCCAATGCACACAAGGCGTCTTCTATCTTTGATGATATGGACAGTTGGAGCGCTAGAACGATGGAAAAGAACAAGAATAAGAAGACGAAGAAGAGAGGTCTGAAGAGCGGTATGGCATATATACCTCCACCAGCACCCCCTGCAGAGAAGGATGATTGCTACCCTGAAGCGCCTGTGGAAATGGCTTCATGTGATAATAACGACCGGCGCTATGAGCCTGAAGTTGTGGCAGAATACGATCTACCGGCAAAAGAACCAGAACCTTGGTCTGCTTGCGATACACCAGCCGCTGATGCCGAAGAAGAAGAAGCTATGGAGGAGAACGCTGGAGAATACAAAGCGATTGCAGAAGACATTCCGGAAAAAACAGACTGGGACTTTATAGCCCCAACCGAACGAGAACCACCATCAGAGCCATCCAAGGAGAAAGCACTACCAACATACGACAGACCCTGGCTGGAAGAAGAAACCCCGGCTGAGGAAGCAGAGCCTACGAAACCGTATGAAGAACCGGTAGAAGAAGCTAAACCAGTGGATGGTAGGTTATATATATATATGTTTCGCAATATTACAGTATATCTACTGACTGTATAACATAGAGGATGTATACCGAGAGCCACAAATCGATGGTTGCATGCAAGAGGAAAATACAACAGCAAGCCTACCTTTTAGCAGCCAGTATAAGTTAGTGGCCTATCTACAAGAGGTCCTGGAGATTGCGTGTTTCTCTTATGGGCAGAGACGATGGCGGAGACTATTGCATGAACGTGGGTGGAGCTGCGTGGAAGCAGTGCCGCTGGATACGTGGATGAAGCTGTTCTTAGGGTTGCGGCACACTTTCGATATACAGCCAAGTGAAGAACTTTTAGGGGCAGTCGCTGGTATCCAGGAGACGGCGGTCAAACGCAGGCCCATTACCTGGTCTACGATGAAGAAGTTCTTAGACGATGCAGTGGAACTTGTGGAGATTTTGGATAGTAAGGAGTACGTGGATATTGTTCGAAAGGTTCGACAAGATATCAGAAAGGTGGTTGAGGACTTGAGCTTGGAGGAACAGAAGACTAAGAGTGACGAAGAGAAGAAGCTGGAGCTTATTGCAGCAGAGCGAAGAAGGTTAGAGGAGCGGGAGGCGGAAGTTCGAAGAGAGATAAGAAAGAGCAAGAGAGAGTGCCACCGGTCAGCTGAATGTCAAGTGAAGAAAGTGGTTGAGGATGCAAAGAAGACATCAGATACAGCAACGTATTTCCTCCAGCTTAGATGGGTAAAGGTAGATTAGATATTTTACTACTAAGTGACGTATGTTTATTGTTGATGCAGAAGACCTCGTTGAAGTATTTCTCCACCGGAGGGTTTTGACTGCATTGAGGACATGGCAGATGATGATGACGACGACATAGACTAATTTGAGGATTGCTACGAGTGATTATACTGCTAGTAATCGAGCGTAGTAGATTTTAACAAAAACATCTTTTTGGCCTTTCTAAAATTAATTAATAAATAGCGACCTATCCTTCCGCCAATACATAAATCTCTCCCAGTCATGCCTCTTTTAATCATCCCTAGCAATCAAAACCCACGCTACTCCATCAGTCAGCTAGTGATATCGAGATCAACCGGTGTTCAACATTACCATCCGCTATTATCCTTCTTGGCTATATTTACCTTGGAATAAACATAGGGAGTGCTGAAGCGGGTTTGGTATTGGCTAGACGACGCATATGTAGGTCTAGACTGAACTGTGGCAAATCCAGCAAGAGCTGCTTAATAGGTTCTTCCTATAAAATATGTAGCCTGGTGTGAAGAAACTCCACGATAGAATCACGCATCCCTCGTACGTTGCCCGGTACATTTGGTTTGTAGGCCTCTCGGGCGGCTTCTGCTAGGCAATGTGACCCCCGCTGCTGCTGGGCCGTTGCCTCGAACTTTGACACCGACAAAGCTTTGAGGGGATCAACAGCATACTTTTCCGCGAGCGCAAAGACTTTAACATGAACAATTAGCTCAGATCTGGCGACAGAACTGCCATTTCTTGGCAAACTGTCAGTATCTTTGATGTCTTCTGCTCCGTGATTAATCGTTGCGTCCTGTAGCCGGTCTGGTACCTTATAGTCCCAACGATAGAAGTATTGAATGATACAATCCACGCATTGTGGGTCGTCATCCTCGAACCTGTACTTATTCACGAAAGTAAACCCCCCAGTGACCCCAGGTGTTGACTCAATTAGTGTCGTGAGGATCTTATCCCTTATGACCGAGGATTGGAAGCAGACAACGGCACGGTGGGCGGCATACGTCTTGTCTTCTGAGATGAGTCGGAGATCGGAGTAAAGGCCAGAATCCAAAAGCCTGGTTATGCTGTCAATGTGATCTTGGAGACACAACCATCATGAATAACGTACTCGCCAATCCATTTCCTATGTTGCTCCATTTGTTCCTTCTTATCGAAGTCGCCTTGCTTGGCCATAGCAAAGGCCATCTTTGCCACAATGGTGGAGTATGGCTTATGGAAGTGCGAGCTCTGGCTATAATTACCCTACTACGCTCTATCCCGAACGTAGTTGAAGGTATGAAGTCAGGTGGCGCGGGGGTCGACTCAGGTTAGGCATTAAGGCAGCCTACTACTGTACGCAGTCGTGGTGGTAATTCGACGAAATACAGCAAATCTGGCCCGTGCACGTTGTCGGGTCGTCTGTGCACGCGTTGTAACTGTGTATTTCGTCAAATTACCATAAACACTGGTCCGTGCACGCGTGATATCTCTAACGGCGGTCAATAGGCGGACGGGT